>JAYMTK010001255.1:0-17038 GCA_036897405.1 Pelargonium myrrhifolium | reverse complement strand
ATAGTGGATTTTAAAATCCAATCCACTCTTTTATCTCTGCAATCAAACACTACCTATATGTAATTTAATATAAGTATGATATGTATTTTAATATTAAAATCATTTTTGTGTTTTATAATAAGTGAATAGTTCAATTATATATTTAATCATTCTTAAACATATCAAATAGAAAGAAAAAAAAATGAAGTATGTTAATATTTAATTGTACTCACAATCTCAAGTCATGATTATTATTATTTGAACTTAGAAATTTGGTTTGATGTTCTTGCTGACAGAATAACGAATCAACACTATATAAACTACGTCATGAAAATAATTTAATGAAACAGAGACCCGAGCATAGCTGGGGTTAGAATACTAGTGGAGATTGAATCAACAAATTTATAAGGATACGAGAAATTCAGATTCTCCAACCATCGAAACGCTGAGAAAAATACCATTGATTTCAATGTAACACAGACCAATATTTAGGTATACATTAGACTTTCTATGACGTGTGACTCAAAAGTGACCCTTCGTAAAAACCCACACACCCAAATACCAATAATTAAATACACCCAAATAGTTAAACAATAGCAACAAGTTAACAACAATTATATAATATAAAATTGCAAATAGTGAACCACATATATATGATATGGTTCATTGAAAATTAGAAATTATTCATGAAAGATAATACATGGAATTTGGGAGCTTGAAGGTCCTTTTAGGTATTGGGAGACCCTCAAAACTACTCCATTGATCACCAACAATGCCCCAAATTGTGTATCCTTCTTTCATCAATTTTTTTCTCACTTCTGATTTGTACTTCCCAACCTCCAAATATTCATCATCAAGACCCCTACAAAAAATATATAGTAAATTTGTCAAAACTTTGGTTCATAATATTTGTCAAGTATATAACATTGTTAAGTAAATATATCAGAGACATTAGGGACTCTGGACCATTGCAAGATAGAATTTCGGCACCTATCTGTATAGGAAAAAAAATTGGGGCTCGATCGATTCTCAATTCAATCTAGTTTATATCTTGAAATCGAAAGATACTTTTCTGTGTGACCGTTTGACGATCAATTTTGTTTTCAAGAGAAGAAATGACGTGGTTGATCGACCAATTGATATGGTCAATTAGTCAGTTCAATCTCTCGGTTTGCATTTCAAAATGTTGAGTTTTAACTGTCTATTGTGTGAATAACTAGTATATTTGCTCTTAACAAGTCAATTATGTGAAATTTTTATAACAACTAAGCTACGTAAAAAAAACATAACTATCTGAATTGCTCACTACTCCTCCGAAACACTTAATTAAACCCACATCCCGATAAAATTTGAATTAACAATATCAAGTGAAAAAAAAAATGATGTATTCGAATCTATACACCGAATTGTTCCATTGGAAACTAATTAATCATTTGTTAGCCGTCAATTTTCTCTTTTTAGAAATTCAATTTTGCAAGAATTTCTTAACAACTGAGTTAGACCTAAATCTTAATAAGTTCAAATCAACTATCTAAAATGAAGAAACATGGTACCCGAACCACGCATCGAATAATGTTATGTTCTCTACCAACTATCTCATTTTCAACCGTATGTCACATCTTTTAATTAACAAGTCAGTTGCGCATGAAATTAAAAATGTGATGTCAAATCATCAATCTCAAGTAAAAATACGTGATATGTAAATCACACATTGAAATACTTCATTATTGATGAAGTACTATCTTATTTTTAATCGTCTGTTTACTTTTCTATCATATCAAATCAATTTACGCATGAATTTTTAACAAGACCCATCATTAAAAAAATCAACAAAAATTAAAATAAAACAACACAAAATTGGACATACCTTAGAGAAAGAGAGGACCATCCATGGAAGCCAACCTTGATGAGGTTATCAACAGTTGAATCTCTAAGGCACTCTCTTCTAGAAGAAACTAGAAAGATCTTGAGGCCTTTTGCTTTCATTTCATGGAAAAGATTGAGAGTGTGCTCTAAAGATGGTGCTTTGCTCTCTCTCATCCATGCTTCCAATGAACTTGCATTCACTTTTTGTCCCCTATTTCCACACAGAATAAAATGTATATAAGTGACAACTTACCAAAGTCAATGAGGTGATGACACCTCATTTAAAATCACTTACACCCAACTAAGTGAATTTGTAGAAGCGGAACGACCCGTCCGGGTCCATGATTTTAAATGAAGTGTCATCACCTTATTAGTGCAAGTAATATAAAGTTATATCAGTCAACTTAGCCCATATAACTCTACACACATATTACATACAAAATATTTACAATTTTGTAATAGATACCAAAAAAAATAAAAATTAATCAAAACTATATGTTAGAGATACATCTACATTTTTCTATGTATAGATAGTGAGTTGGAATCTTATAATTAGATTAATGAGAAATATTATAGATCTAACAATTTGAAAAAAGTCGAAATGAAGATCAAATTTATCATATAAAAACGCGGATATAATAAGACAATATGTGCATAATACACAAAAATTTAAAGTCTGATCCGGTCTAATCAGTGACCCAAAAATCGAAACGGAACGAGCTGAAACACTTTTAGATGATATTCAGATCAGTCTTTATCAATTTGAACCTAAAAGAATCAGATCCAACATCCAAGTCGCTACCTCTACTCATAGGAGCGCATATAAAGTTAGGGTTAGTTTTTGTCAACCGATCAAATTGAACCTGACCCAAAATCTAAATTATCAGATCTGAATCTTAGCATCGAGTTCCAAAGTACCTCACTTAAAAATTGGTAAGTTATCGAACAACTTTGAGTAAGTCTCTTGAACAACTTTTAGTTCCAAATTTTTAATTAGTTTTATTATTCAAATTCGAATATATTTATATATATATAATTGGGTAAAATGTATATCAGTTGACTGATATAAAGTTATATCAGTCAACTGATATACATTAAACCCTATATAATTTCATATATGAATTTCCAACTCTTATCGTAGTAATTTAATTCATTATAGCATGAAAGAAAATAAATTTGAAAAAGATTAATTATTATTAAAATGAAAATTAATTTAGACCAGCGACGAGAATGTCGTAGCTGACTCCGTAGCAGATCAACGACGGATATTCCGTAGCTGATTCCGTGTAACGGATCAGCTACAGAAAATCCGTAGCTAATTCCGCAGCAGATCAGTTACGAAATATCCATAGCAGATCAGCTACGAACACTCGTCGCAGACCATCAGCTACTCGTCCAACAGCTACGGCCACCTACTCGTAGTTGATTCAATCAGTTACGAAAAAATCATAATCAACTACGAAAAAATCCGTAACAAATCACAATTTTTCTGGTAGTGAAGGATCGAACCCATAAACAAAACCCACTAAAAAAAATCAAATCAAATAAAGTCAAGTGATTACCCAAAGTCATGTTTCTTGAAATAAGGCAAAGTTGACAAGAGAGTGTCATCAACATCAAAGATCCACCCATCCTTGCCTCCACCATTGAAGGAGCTGCAAGAGCTTGCAAGGTAGAGCCTCACCTCCTCCATGGCCATCTCTGAGTCAACCTTGTACTGTGAAGATGTCATGTACTTTTTTATGAACTCTATGCACTCTTGAGGCACTACCTCAAACCCCTTTATGTTGTTCACCTCCACATTCACCCTCCAGCTCTCACAGTACCTCTTCAGGCTCCCCGGCCCGACCGGGTTTTTGTTCTGGTTAAGGATGTTCCATTTTGCAGTTGCAGAGGTTGTCAAGAAGGTGAGGGTTGTGAGGAGGAGGAATGTGAGGTCTAGAGTGTGTGTTCTCTTCATTTTCATGGGTTTTTCTTTTTTGGGGGTGTGAGAGTGAGAGAGGCTTTGTGAAGGCATGTTTTTATATAGAGTGGAGTAACCGCTAAGGGTGGCGCAGTTTGGTTAATTCAACTGTGTGATTTAGAACCGGCGAAATGGACTCGTATTTGCGGGTACTCACAACCCGACCTTAAAAAAATAGGGTTCGGATTTGGTTTTTTTCAACTCTAAACAAAACGGGTCGGGCATCAATGTGAAATTTCCGGGTCAAGTTACGGTTGGGTCGGGCATACCCGCGTTTGACCCTAACTCGACCTACCCGAAGACCCTATAGGGTTGGGTTAGGGTTTGGGTATTTCAACCCGAATCCGGCCATACTTTTTGCCAGCTCTAGTGTGATTGGTGTAGGAGACCAATTTGGTGCGGTAAGGTGGCAAAAGTCCTAAGCTAGAGAGCAGAAACGAAGTCTCTTTCTTGAACAGTAGGACTCTTGTACATATCCCAAGACCTAAGTCGCCGTAAGAAAGGATTTCGGCCCCTTTCTGTATAAAAAAAAAAAAAAAATGAAAGACAAACAATAAAAGATTATTATAGGTGTGAAATAAACTTTGGGAAGAATATACGAGATTTACTTAACTCTATCTTTTGTATTTATGCAGATTGATCGGGTGAATCTTGAGATCCAGCAGGCCGAACGAGAGTATGATCTTAATCGTGCTGCGGAACTGAAATATGGAAGTCTGAACTCTTTGCAACGCCAACTTGAAACAGCAGAGAAAGAATTAACTGAGTACATGAAATCAGGAAAGTCCATGCTGAGGGAAGAAGTCACAGGAAATGATATAGCCGAAATTGTTAGTAAGTGGACTGGTATACCTGTCTCCAAGCTTCAACAATCAGAAAAGGAGAAACTGTTATATTTGGAAGACGAGCTACACAAACGTGTGGTGGGTCAAGATCCGGCAGTTAGAGCAGTAGCTGAGGCTATCCAGCGATCCCGAGCTGGACTCTCCGATCCCCACCGTCCTATTGCTAGTTTCATGTTCATGGGACCCACTGGTGTCGGAAAGACAGAACTGGCAAAGGCCCTTGCCTCCTACATGTTCAACACTGAAGAGGCTCTTGTACGGATAGATATGAGTGAGTACATGGAAAAACATGCAGTTTCAAGATTGATTGGGGCTCCACCTGGTTATGTAGGATATGAAGAAGGAGGTCAGTTGACAGAGACAGTTCGGAGGAGGCCATATGCAGTAATTCTGTTTGATGAGATAGAGAAAGCACATTCTGATGTGTTCAATGTGTTCCTCCAAATTTTGGATGATGGGAGAGTTACCGACTCACAAGGTCGCACAGTGAGTTTCACCAACACTGTCATTATTATGACTTCAAATGTTGGTTCACAGTTCATACTCAATACAGATGATGATACCACACCGAAAGAGTTAGCTTATGAAACCATTAAGCAGAGGGTAATGGATGCTGCAAGATCAGTATTTCGCCCTGAGTTTATGAATCGTGTTGACGAGTACATAGTTTTCCAACCTCTGGATCGTGAACAAATAAACTGTATCGTCAAGTTACAGGTATGTTACTCCGTGAAGCTTCATTGGTTTGACAGTAATTTCCTTTCTTGCCTTATTCATTGCAACAATAAATTAGAATTGTGAGAATAAATTTCACCACTGTTTTATTGGTCCTAATGGTGTATTTCAGTTTCTAATGCAATCCTTCGGCTAGCTCAATCCTAAGAAAAGATGTTTCTTGAACTGGTTAACCTTCGATAACTGTGTCCCATCCTGTCAAGTTTTGGTCATTTCAGGTCTTATTTTGTTTGAATGGTGGTTCAGTTATAATTGCAGACTATTTGTTCCAGATACATTCCAGTGAAATGTATCACTAGAAACATGAGAGATTAACCAGATTCCCAATTCTCTTAAGTGTGACAATGGAGGGTCTCTTAATTTAACTAAGCATTACATTATAGGCACTTCAATTTAAACATGTCTGAACGTATTTTTGAATATGTATTGCAGTTGGAACGAGTGCAGAAGAGGATTGCAGATCGGAAGATGAAAATGCAAGTGACGGATGCAGCAGTAGAGCTGCTGGGAAGTCTTGGTTATGACCCTAGCTATGGTGCGAGGCCAGTAAAGCGGGTGATTCAGCAGAATGTCGAAAACGAGCTTGCAAAGGGTATCCTGAGAGGAGAGTTTAAGGATGAGGATACCATCGTAATAGATACGGAGGCTGCAGCATTTACCAACGGGCAGCTGCCTCTACAAAAGCTTGTATTCAGAAGACTGGATGCTGATGATTCATCGACTGCAGACCGCCAAGAAGAAGCTTTTTCACAGGCCACCTGAAAACAACTTAAAATTTCTAGTCCTTATGTAGAAGTTACCCTTGTCTTGTCCTTGTAGTATACATACGAATGATCGATCCTACCTGTAGAAACTACTGTGATAAATCAATACAAATCATTTGACAATGTATATTGCTGAAACCAAGTCTCCAATAATTCAATAAGTCGTAGCTTCCTAGTTTCATCAGCATTTTGATTTAGCTCATGTTATGCTAATAAACTTGAAATCAATCGAACATGAACACTAAAATAATTATCGAACCAAACATTTACAAAAGAATGCGAGTGAGATATGTGACTATACTTGCCAGGTATATAATGGGGTAGTTACATAAAGTACCTTTTAACTATCCTGTTTGTGAAATTGTACCCCTAAATTTTGGTACATGACTTTAAATTACTCTTATGTATAAAAAAATCTTTTCGTCTATAAACCGTTTGTTAAAGGGGTTAAATGACCAAATTAAATATTAATAAAACTTAAATTAAATATTAAAAAAAAAAACATAATCCTCCCTTTCTTTAATTTGGCTGGATCTCACTTCCACTCTCACCTCTCTCTTCCTCAATTTCACTCTCAATCTCAAGAGAGTTGTGTAATTCATGATTTGATGAGAGTTGTAATTTTGTGAATCTTTTTTTTTTTTGTTTTTTTGAATCAATGAACTTGTGTAATTAATGATTTGATAAATTTCTATTGTCATGAACTTGTGCTCAAAGGCTTCAATTAGTTAAGTCTAGTAATTTTTATGGTTTGTGATGATTTGTATTGTCGATCGTGATCTGTGCTCGACATTGCTTGATGAGCCTTTATCTCTAGAAGTTCAAGCTCCGTCTCAAAAAAAAAAAAAAAAAGAGGGAGACTATGATGTTTATGAACTTTTCGAATAGACTATGATGTTTTCAACAATATAACGAAGACTTCAAAGAGTTTATGAATTTTTCGGCAAAATTAGGTTTGAAGAAGAATGATACGTGAATGACATTTTAGGATTTCAAAAATAAATTAGCACATGACTAAATAGTGACATTTTTCGTCTAATATAATCGATGAAAAGATCTTTTATACTTAAAGGTAGACTTTAATCAACGATTAAAATTCAGGGGTGCAGTTTATAGAACCGAATAGTCGAGGAGTGTTCTCATTAATTACCCTTATATTAATTGTATAAGTAGGCAAAATGGGTCGCTCGCTTGCACATTGATTGATATAGTCCATCATCCTAAAAACGGTGCCGTTTTATCCATAGTTTGATATAAAAAACTGTTCCTTTCATACCCACTACGCTACGCTGCGTTTGTACTGTGAGATCACCGCTTACCGCGCTTCCATGGTAGCATAGGATTTAGCTAATAATGGGTACGTTTGTTTTTTTCACGATATTCTTTTTCAGTACACAATGGGAGCACAAGATATTGAAATTTTCGATGACGAATTGCAGATATGGGAGAAGAATCAAAGAAAGGGAAGGCAGATGTTAAGGAAGGAGTAGCATCCATAGCACTGTTACCATGCGGTTCCATCTCCGGCCATTTCATACAGCTTCCCCTCTCCATCTGCTATGGCCTCCATGGCACTGGTATCTTACTTCTTCTTATTTTTTTATGCCTAAATCTCTTTGTTTTTTTAATATTTTTTTTATTAGTGTGAGACAGTTCAACTATAAGGACATCCTACGTTTTTTTTGGTAGAAAATAAATAAAATAAAATTAGTGACCTTGATTCTCAATGCTGATTCGATAATAACCATGATATATGATGCATTTATTGGTTACACTATGGTTTTGGAAGTATTGTTTAGTTTGGGGGTAACTATTAGAGATTTATACTTTCTGGGCACAAGAGAATACTATATATTTGACTATGCAATTATGCTTAAAGTGAAAACCAACACATGTACAATCAAATGTGTGTAAGTTGGAATTCACCTCAGTCTGGGGATAAATCTAAGAAGAGAAGGAAATCAGAGTACTATGAAAGGTAGAATGAGTAGAAAAATGAATGACCTTTTCCCATATGGGGGTGGGACATTTATACTTAGTAACGAGCCCACATCGACGGACTTAATGGTTGTTCTTCTTGAAGTGAAAGTGGGCTTTCAAGACGTTGGAAGATAAAGTTGTCCGTATGGAAGTAACCCAAGGAAAGAAAGTTATCGACATAGGAGAAAGTTATGGAGCACATGAGTTCTATTCAGGAATGATGGACAATGAAGATTTAACAGATTACCTTGGAAAGAAGGAAAAGACTGCTATGATAGAAGCAATTGCCCCTACAGCTGGGATGGAAGCCGTTGTAAAGAGAATGGATAAAATGCAAGAGCTAATAAAAAAGACTCAATGTGTTGAAGATCATACGTTGGGGTTAGATGACTTGTGCTCGTTCCCGGAGGTGAAATTACCATATGGGTTTAAGATGCCCAAAATGTACCTGTTTGACAGAAGTGGAAATCCTCATCATCATTTAAGACATTATGCGAAAATCATGCATCCTCTTGGCCTTTTCGCAGAATCTATTACTTTGCTCTTCCATCATTCCCTCAAAGGTGCAACATTGAAATGGTATCTCTCCAAAGAACCAGCTTGTGTGAAAAATTGGGAGGCAATGGGTAGCGATTTTGTACGCCAATATTGTTTCAATTCAGAAGCAAAAATCATTGTCCAAGATCTAGAATTGACCAAGCAATCACCAAATGAAACTTTAGCTGACTTTGTCTCCAGGTGGAGGGAAAAGTTTGTCTAATGTCAACAAGGCCTACCGAAAGGGAGCAACTACGTATGATAATAAAAAATTTGCAACCATGTTATTTCAACATGTTCGCCTATGGATCTAGAACCTTTGATGAATTGAACGAGGGCCGACTTATGTCGGGCACACGAGGATGCCTAACCCCTTCCCTCGAGCGTACCAATCACTTGCCCGATTTCTGGTTAAAATGACTGGTTATGCATTTTTTTTAAATAAAAATGTGTGACCAATTTTGGTTCATGGACCTTAAAATTGGGTGGCGACTCTAGATGTATGTAAATCGGCGGTCCAATTCCGCACACCATCATTATTTAAGCCTATCCCGCGCCCCTTCCAACGAGGGCATGGTAAGATGTAGGGCCCGGTATCCTTACAACTCCTAACAAGTATGGAGGAGCCGCAAGTAGGAGGGGATGTCGGGGTCCACGCAACTGCAGATGAGGTTGGGACTTTCAACTAGTGTGTAAGACGTTTGTACGATTGTATGCCTCTTGCAATGTTCCCTTGGCAGTGCACCTTGCATAGCCATGCAATTGTGTAGCATGACTGTGCTCCTCACATGTCGACTTCTTGACAGAATGGCATGCACGACCATGTGATCAAGAAGCATGGCAGTACCCCTGTCAATATGTTGAGGGCTGACAGGCATGGTGGCATGGCCATGCATTTCCTGGGTTTGACCTGCATTGTCCTGAATGTGGAGCATGTGTCAATTCGTGGTTCGCTAATTCTCTCTGTTATTCTATGTTGCATCACCATCCTTTTGGGATGGTCAATTGTCTTATTTTCTTAGTCTTTTTTTAAGTCTTTTTTTCTATCCATGTTGGCTATGACTTACAAGTAAATCCCTCTTAGATAGTGGTTATCAAACAATAACCATCCTGCCTTAGATGGTATCATCAATCAATGGGACCTCACTGTGCCTAATGCATGTTGAAACTTATATAGAAGCTTTACTTTGTAAGTCTTATATTTGTTCCATTGATATTTACTCTTGTTCTTTTGATGGTTAAGAGTTAGCATGTGAAAGAGAGTGCAGCAGGGGGGAGGATTACCGACTGATCAAACTCACAATCATAGACTACAATGTACATACTCATGCGTCTAGTTCTGTCTTCTGTTTTTTTCCTTGTGCAATATAATTTTTACTTATGCACCATGACATCATCTAATTCTGTATCTAATGATTTCAATGTATAACAGAATAAGAAAGAACATAGTATTGTCGTGGAGTGCAAAGGCCATGATCTTGCTCGATTCAATAACATTGATCATGCTCATGGGTAAGCTAGATTGGTTATCTCCCATAGCAACTTCATAATCAGTTTGTATGCATTCACTTTGTTAGGAAGATGGAAGCAGAAGAATGATTTTTGAACAAAATTGAAGAGTGATTTTTATTCTCATGTGTGCTTATATTAGTATTAGATAAACAAGGAACTTTCTGCTGGATTCTGGATGAATGCTTCATATTTTTCTTTGTTTCAGATTATTATGAATTCCAACTTTCCTCTGAGCAAGTATATTCACTATCATATTGATGAATTTCTGGTGTGGATACCAAGCTAATTTCCATCTCAATTCTTTAATGCTTCTGTATAAACAGTTGGGAGAAGGACGTTGTTGGTATGGTTGAAGAAAAACATGGCAAGAAGAATATATTGGTTTCTTTTGAGTGCGAGACACTGAAAGCTGATAAAGCTGCAGAAGATCATATCAGGCAGTTCATGCCAAAATTAGCTGGTCTAGATGCTGTTGGTATGTTATGTCTCTTCACCATTCTATCATTTTAGTCTTCAGTGACCTGTGCACGTGTTGTGGTAGCATAGCAATGTACTTGCAGCGTCCGGGTTTTCTAACACGCCTGGCGGTTCACAGTTTCAATATGGGTATCAAATTGAATTGCGAAATTCAAATTGGTCAAGTAGTTCTCAAACTAGCTGATCAAAAAAAGTAGTTCTCAAACTAAAATGGCACTCGTCCTTTGCATTTTCTTATCATTTAGGTTTTGGATGTATTCTACTGTTTCAGCCTTTATAAGGACGCATGAATTTGTTTTAGTTGGTCATTCTGATTATCTTACCACAAAACCCACAAAATAAAAAGAAGAGAAGAAACTAATCACTTCAAATAATGATTAGTAGCTTCCCGGGACCTATTTTATAGCAACACCAGTGCATATATTGATACGGTTCAATCCTTGATCATGTCTACTCTAACTCATTGTATAGGACAAATGTGTGTTCCCTGGAACATGGATTCTTTGCAACACATGACAAGTTTGGAAATGTGATTCACTATGAGCTTTATAAAGAGACTTGTGAAATGCTAATTCTTAGCAAAAGGTTGGCTCTGCCTCTCACGTAAGTGATGAACAATCACTAGAGCAAATACATGTATGAAGTATTCTTGTGGTTCCAGTTTGGTGAATTTATCAGCACTGAGTGTACCTACCCGATACGTTGATACCTTGAAATATCAGTGTTTTGGAATTCTGGCATGTCTATTGTCAACCATAGGAGGATACTTCATACATGTATACTCAATATTGAGTGTACCTACCCGTTGAGTATGTAAGGAAATTTGCTCACTAAAGGTGATGGCAGATCTTATTTTTGAGGATAATGTTTCAGCAATTACTTTGTTATGAAATATAGTTATATACTCCTTTTGTAATGTGTAGCTATAATTTGAGATGCCATTTGGAAAATTGTGCAGTAAACATTGGACGGATGAGCATTGAAGGGCTGGATTTAGAAGACGAGGAAGCCGGAGCAGTAGACTGATCCGGTGATGTATATTTACTAAGCAGAGCTTAGTAAACTGAACTTGTGTACTGTGCCTCTAATAGGAGCTGTTGAGGAGGGCATGTGTATAAACTGTCAACACCATTTCTCAATGTTGGTTCAGACTGCTCAACACCATTTCTTTACCTCTTAAATACAACAAAAATCTTATGTTTGTTCTATTTATTATTATTGTTACACAAGCTTCCTCCTAAACTCATTTTAGGAGTAATTTCATAATAGACATGTGTACAAAGTCTACGAGGAAGACTGGAAGAGAAATAACATTAAATTATGATAAACAATGTCTCAAATCTATCCTCTCATAACTCTTGATGGTTCTGAAAATTTGTAAATATAAGTGCTGAAATCTACAAATAAATGAAGTTTGCGAAAATGGCAAAGATAGAAGTGTTGCATTGAAAGAATAAAAAAAACACATCATGTTCCACTCGCGAGGAATATTTGCCAAATGATGAGCAAATGATAATTCTATGCAGTTCTCTCCCAAGCACCAACCGTGAAATTAGTACCATTCCCTCTTACTCATCAGAATATGTCAAATATTCTAGCAGCATCATTAACTAACAATACATGAATTTCGGTGTCATTTACTTTTACTAACAATTTGAATAATGTAAGTGTATACGAGATTCATCAATGTCAAACGCAGTTTCAATTGCCATAACTAAACATGATGAATGGTCAAATAATTGGAATCCAAATAATTTTATACATTCAACAATCAACACCATATATAATGGCACATCAGGAATGGCATGAGACTGAGAACACCTAGGCTGCCTCAAAGTTCAAGCATTACATGCATGAGAAAAGTGCACCCCATCTCATTCTTATACTCATTGAATCATCATATAGCCCGTTAACTCAAGATGCATATGTTATCCGCGTTAACTCTAGCATAAGAAAGATGGCTCTACATGCTACTATATCATTTTTGCTATGCAAGGGTCATTCTCAATACCTTCAAATCAAAGTAAATAATATAACAAACATAGATTGTGCTGCCAAAGGCGGTACCTCAGGTTCTATTCAGTATTCACACCTTCACTCGAACTCAGACGCAGCCTCTTCTGAATCAGATAGAGGCAAGAGGGTGCAAATCCCCAACATATGACCATTAAGGCATACATAATAGTCGATACAGTCCTCATAAGCTCCCAATCTGCAGCTGGCACTCTGTGGTATCATTTTAGCTTGCAGCATGCTCCACAATTTTGCCTTGCAGTAAGGACATACTTCTTTCGGATGAAACTGGGCCCCCTTCTTAATTAGCATCTTCCGAACCTTTGACATTGAAAATGATTTAAAAACTCCCCGGAAGAACCCCACGTCTCCTTCATCCCCTTGGTCCAGATGCTCACAAGGGTCAGAAACATACAAAATATCAGTTCGGCACTGTGGCAGGAGAAAGCTTTTTCCTGATGTCCTAGAGAACCGAGTCCTATACACAAAGTGGCCAGGGATCTGAATGCTGTTGAACAGGCCACCCTTTGTACATCCCGAACAATAAATAAGCAGCTTACCAAGTGCCCTCCAATTCCCATCGACACTGTGACTCCCACCAGATTGCAAATCAATCATCATCTTTGGGGCTCTTGTTCGACAAAACTCCTTCCACAATTGCCGCTTGGCAAAGTCGTCAAACCATTTGCATACACAGGAAAGAGTAGCAATCAACTTAGGATTCCAGTTCAATTGCTGAAACACTAGGAAAATGATGTCTTCACTTAGATGTCCTTTTGTGCATTGACAACTTGAAGAGTGTATGCAACGATACTGCTTTGTTATAATCATTTTTTCCACTGGCTAAGAGTGAAAGAAACAATGATCACACGGCTTCCTATACATATCAAGAAGAACAATTATACTCATCATTAATTCAATTGCAGTATAAACTTTTAGGGACCATGTTTCTCAACCAGATAGCCACATATGGAGAAATTGCAAACAATGTAAAAATGGAGGACTACAGCTTAAGTCAATCTGATTAGGTGGCAATTCACAGGATCAAAGGTAAACAAAGAAATACAACATTAACACAGTGATCAGAGACTATACATTAACATTTAGTTTATCCACTAACAAGTGTCACCAATGAAAACACTGGATTACAAATACTACAAGACATATTACAGTTTGAAATAAAACAAAATCTTAGTTTCTACTTGATGGCATTAAATAGACAACTTTAACATTTTGGAAATATTTAAGGTTGCGTTTTTAATTGAATTTCATAATTCCAATCTTGAAAATTCAAATCAACGTTCATGCAATTTAAAACGGCATGGTAAGATCTATCATTTTAAACCTCATCTTCTAATCATATTTTGAATTCTATTGGATTTGGCCTAAATGTAGAATTTCAAATGAAATCTAATAACACAAAAATAACCACAAAGGAATTGAATAACCATCTTATGAAATCATATGCAAGTGAACCTTTTCATACATACTGCCCAATAGATCCATTGAACATGGGGAATAGATATTAAGGAAACGATATAAAAGGATTTCAACATGAATCCCCTAGAAGATTGTTCAGTTCATCAACAATATTAAGCCGCTGATTGATACAATAAACAGGGTATATATTCACAAAAGAAGGCACAGGTTAACAGCAATTTCTAGATTTATTAGTGTCACTCTTCACTGCCAAAAAGCATTCAAAATGTACTTCCTCCGAAATTTCAGAGAGAAACTTACACTAACAATCACTGACGGCATAGTTTGAAATTTAGTTATCCTGGTACTAGCAAAACCAGACTTTCCCTAGTGTGTGTTTGGTGAAGTATGCTCTTCTCAAAGTTTCATTTTTTTCGAGAAGAGTTATCAAAGACAGGTCAACAGCAACAGGTATAAGTGTGTTTCAAAACATATTTCTAACAACACTTTGAAAAACCATAAACTAGAAATGAAAAGAATTTGAAGAAACCCCAAAAGATTTGTACAAGAATTCAATACATATAACTCAAACTGTATCTGGATGCATGAATTATGGGCCTTGGAATTTTAATTGGAAATGTTTTGGCCCCATTCCAAATTGTAAGTCAAACTTTCAGCTGTCTAAACTGTAGAAGGGGTTCAACATCAAGTTTGTCTTCAACAGAACAAATCCTCATAATTGAAAACACACGAAAAGTCAAAGTTTTGAAACCCGCAGCGGCTAAATCAACACAAGCAGCACCAATGCTGATAAAGAAGTGAACTGAAGGTCATATAACATCTGAATACATTGTAACCACTAACCACACATATAGATTTCAATCCCTTCTGACAAAACAAAAGTTATGGACTAAAATTTATCTTCAAATTCAAAAGCGGAAGAGAAGGAAAAAAAAAAAAAAAAAAAAAGTGTACCACTTATGCCACACAGCAACAGCAAACTTAACAAATGGAAACAGTGAGCTGTGAACACAAAGATGCTGACTGAGTTACCAAAACTTCTAAAGAAGGGCAAGCACCTTCGCATTCTACCACACAAACTTAGTTATCGAACCCCAAAACACAATCAAAACACACTTAACCATATGAAATAGTAATCTCTACTCAAGTTCCAGCACCTAGATCATCCTAAATCGTCGAAACCCCACAGTAATGGTATTTTTTATCAATGCATGTTGTTCCCTACCCACATATCTAGATCTAGAAAGCCCCCACCAAGGAAATTCATTTCTTTTGCACAAACCAAGCAGAACCCTCATTTAGACTCTACACACGACTCTCCTAAATCAGCATTGATACATCAATTCAACTGATTTCCACAACTCCCAGAACCCCAACTCACACCGAAACAACCCAGAAAACACTTGAATTCTAATTTACCATTAAACCCAAAACCCAATTTCTCACCTCAGCTCATGCAGCTGGGTTTCCACATCGACTGGATAACCTAGAACAGTCCTCCAACTCTGCAAAAGCATAAAGAAGAAAGAGATCTGGGCAAAGATTAGGGCTTTTGCATGTGATTCAAAAGGCAAAATTTTGAAACAAAAGATAAAGAAAATCAGGAAAAAAATAACAACAAGCACTTACATGCAAGGAGTATTAGTGATTCCGGAGCTCGGAAGGGGCAGTTCTGTCCATAGAAAAAAATACGATAGTCGCAGAGGTTTTGCTGATAGCATTTGCAGATGAAGGAAGGAGAGGGGCTTTGGTTCCATACACAACAAGAAGAGAAAAAAAATACTGAATATTGCCGGAAATTATAAACTCACACACCTCGTGTTCTTACAAAGAACCGACAAATAGGGTAGCTCCACGTGGATAAAGTATGAGTTGGCGATCGTATAGGGACCACAATAGTCCTAGGTGTCATTCGAGCCATAGGTGGTGATTTGTGTGGACATCCAATGAGGTTGTCTGAGAAGTGCTCATTGGCTTGAATTTCTCGTGTCTGAGGTAAAATATGGACACGACGACTTTGCCACTTGTCAGGATAGAGATATTTTATTTTTTTATGTAGAGGTTGTTCTGCTTACGCGGCGCTTCATGATTGGGTCATCAATACTGTGAACTTTAACTCATTTTCACAGAGCTATTTGAATTTTCTTTTTTCTTTTTTTCACTCTCCTTTTCTTATGAGATTCTTTTTCTTTTTCTCCGGTAAGGTTGGCAGTGTTTAAATGAAATGATCTTTTTATCATAATTTATTTTAGAGGTAATTACACAAGGCACTCCTAGTGTATGAAGTGTTACACAAGACACCTTTGAACTATATTTCATGACTTTAAACTACTCTAAATTATGCAAGAGTCATTCCGTCTGTTAAAAATAACGGAAAAGTGGAAAAAGTGATACCCGAGTTTGTTGTCCTTCAATGCCATGGTGCTCTACCATCAGTTTGCATCTGCTTCTGGGATTGGATTTAATGATCATTGCTGAATACGAATGCAACAACTTGTATTCTTCATATATATCACATTGCAACATCTTTCTGCCTCTTTTTAGGGCACAATACGCTGTGTGTATAACTATTTGAATGAATATATCTCTTTGCACCATGGCACGTGCATCACTTTTTCCATTATTCTGTTATCTTTAACAGACGGAATGACTCTTGCATACTTCAGGGTAGTCTAAAGTCATGAAACATAGTTCAGTGGTGCCTTGTGTAATACTTCATACACCAGGGTTGCTTGTGTAATTACCCCTTTATTTTAACTTTTAGGGATAACGTTTCTTTGGTACCCGAACTAATACGCGATAACTAATCTGGTACCTAATCTTTTATTGCACTCAATCTAGTACCCACACTTTCATTTTTAACCAATCTAGTACCTACCGTCAACTTCTGTCCATTTATCCGTTAAATATGCTTACGTGGACAGTTG
>JAYMTK010001254.1:0-11820 GCA_036897405.1 Pelargonium myrrhifolium | reverse complement strand
CTGTGACGGTACAAATGATGATGATCGTTTTCATTGGGAGATGGTTGGGCACAACATCCTCAGTCAAATGGGTTTGCCAGCAAATGCACTGATACAGGTAACTATTGCACCTTCATAGTAGAATTGTTGATTATTTTTTTAAGGGAGATAGTATCGGTTCCCTGTTTATTAGTTGGGCTTGGTTAATGTTATTTCTAAATAAGACCTCGTGTTTATGTCTCAGAGGAAACTGACTTAAGTCAATACGAGTAGCTAACATACATTGTTCAAGAAGTCTGTTTTGATTAGGATGGAAATGTTAGCATAGTTGCATAAAACCACTAAGCCCGGTATTTATAGTAACTTAGGTAAATTTTAGTGTGACGAGAGTCAACTTGGACATTTCAGACTTATAAGGGTATGACTTACAAATGTGTGTATAGACATATAGTATGCAATGGGCTGAAGTGATGTGAAATCATGAATGGTATTTTTGCGCAGATAGTGAAAGAAGGCGAAGAGCCAGAGCAGTTCTCGAATCATCTCAACCATTTCTTATCCCGAGAGGTTGAGGATAGGTGCAACAATTGAGACCAAGTTTGGGAAAGATGTAACGTACGCCAAGAATTTGCCATGCAGTGAATTGGCATCCCAGGCGGTACAAGTAATGCTCATCTGCTTGTGTGATGTATGGAGATTTGAGTTTTTGTCTCTTGTAACATGTACAGAAACCAAACCACTTTATGCTTCATAGAAATTACAAGTAAATAATGGAATAAGTGAAATGAGAGCATTTTACTTACTGTTTTTCAAGGGTTTGTACAAGGGTTTCTGAGATATACACATAAGGGCATCCAAAATCCACGGTTCTGACAAAATTTAACCCTAGTACAGTTCTGTTCCTCAAAGTTGATTCTGAGCTCTTAACAAGGACATTGTCGGACCCATTGCGCTGCTTCTCAGTCCCCTAAAGGACCACGACCTCCTCCCTGAATTCTCTTTCTTACTCTGGTCATCTTCCCGACACAGCTGTGCCTTCTTGGCATTTAAAGCCAGATTTATCACCTCCCTTGCTTGTCCATTTTCTGCATTGAAACAACAGTACAAAGATATATCATCCATGCAAATTAGTCAGCTTCATGATTTTGGCATCCATTAACAATCAATATCTTGCAAGAAAGCTAAATGAAATAGTTGGTACCTTGGATGGGAACATGGGTTTTGTCAATGCTGACATTGATGTTGTGATCTGACGGAGCATCTACAATTTTGAGATGAACTCCATTGATTCCACCAGTGACTGCTTGTGTCGAATCCAAGTTCCCATGGTTGACAATTCGTACATCAACAAGAGACGAAAATTTTATCTGTATAAAATCTCCATTTATCAGTTTTTATGCAACCTAGAGATGCAGAAGCAGCTCCACCTTTGCTTGCATTGCAAGACGATAGAGTTAGAAATCAGATAACCACGACATCCATGTGAGCTACCATGTGCCCACATATGGGAATGTTTTAGATAGCCTAGACATTTTGCAGACCATGCCATAAGTTAGCTAATTGGTCAAGTTCAAAAGAGGCATGAACTGCTCAAGTCCTCACATTTCTCTGTAGTAGAACATTAATGTCCAAATAACTCACCGTACAGGATTGTGATTCTAGGTAAGACATTCTAGTTTTCAGTGTGATCAGATAAACCCAAGTGAGATGGCTACTTTAAACTTGAAAAACATTAGCCAAAGATGACTTCAGTACTATATATTTACTTTCAAAAAGTAGTCTGCTATCTCATTGGCTAAGGTAGTTAAGTTTGTTAGGGAAAAATATGCAGTCACTGACTCAAGTCTCGACTCTCCATCGAGCTTGAGTACAACTTCATCTGGTTGTTTGCTATGGGTACAGTATTAAGCAAGACTGATGTAGACATTTAAACACAAAAAAGCGTACCTCTAATGTGCCATCTTCCGCATAAAGGGAAGTATTTGACTGCAACTCAGATCCATCCTCATCTATATCCTTCTCAGAAGCAATTGGATATTCTGGTACTGGAGCCAGCAAAATGTTATTGGACCCAGGATCATATCGTAATATCTTTCCAACCTGCAGGCAAAGAACATGCTACATAATGTATTTCAAGTCCTCAATCTATAGCTACGCAATAATTTAGATGCAGAAACTGTATTACTTACTCTAAAGATAGAAAGCTCAGGGGTCCAGGATGATGATAACTCAACCAGGCGATACGCAACTATGTCACCTTCCTGAAAAGGGTAACAATAACCTTTTAAATGCTCGGAATGAGCAAATATGATGACAGAAACATGTTTGAGAAAGGTAAAATTTACTTATTGGAAGGGAAGGCAGGTAATGGATACAAGCAATAACAGAAGCAATATAAAACAAACCTTAGGCGTGCTAGGATATGGTGCTAGCTTATCAAAGTCCAAGGGATCATTAGTAGACAACTCTTCTTCAATGGTCAGCACTCCAGAAGACAATGGAGACTCTGGACTTGAATTTCTATGATCATTCTGTCTACCAGATGAAAATTTCTCCATACCCCATTTTTGACCGTTCTTCTTGCTTGTTATCCCATTCCATTGAAATGTTTCCTGAAGCATGGCAAAGGATTAAACATGGCATAAATCATTTCTGTGGTATACCAGGACATACAATAGACAAAGCAGAAAATAAGGGAACAAATAACAAATGTGAACCAAAATAAACCAAATGAAACCCCAGATACACACAACATAGGAAAAATGATGACAAAAAAATAGACAAAGAACATACCACTGGAATTTGATTATTTTGTTGGACATCATGATCTGCATCAACCAGAGAAATTAACACCAATAAGATTTTACAGTAAGAATGCAATTTGTTACTAAACTGATGGTAATTTATCCAAATGAAGCTGATGTCTCTACAAGTAAATATAGAGATGGGGTGTGTGCTACATGGCAATATGTGGACACTAAAGGATGATTTCCTGAAACCAAACCATTTCCCAGCATTTAAACCATGCACTGGACAGTCTATCGCTCAAAATTTAAGATGTATATTATATCATGAAAATAGGACACATTAATGCAGCAGCAAAATAGAAAAACATGATCATCCTTGTGGTAACTTCAACAATATCAGTAGGAAGAGAGAGACCTTCTCCTAGGGGCTTAAAACGTATATGCCCAGGCCGAACTACCACAGGAACATAATACTCTTCTGCATCACCATTTTGATCTGATTTCTGGTGTTTCTCAGAAAATATACAGGCAACTTTGCTTGTGCTATTATTTTGATCTGGTTCTAGATGTTTCTCAGCAGATATATCGTTATCTTTCCCAGGTGATTGTTGATTATCTTGATGGAGTATTTGCCTCTCATGCAGCTGCAAATTTTAAAGATAGCAAACATAAATCAAAGTTAGAGGCACAGAGCTTATAACAGTTAAATGAAAAGGTCATGCGTTCAACTCCCTCACTCTTCAATTTCAGACTCTCTAAAACCCTAGTCAAAATTGTTTAGTTTCTGTACGCATCTATTCAACTTTCATGTACCTAAAACAACTACATACCAGTTCATTCATGCAGTTTTAACACATTATAAAAACAAAGGTTCGAGAGTAGACAAATTTTTTGACAACTATTTATTTGTTTGACTATTTCCAACACAGCATATAAACACAATAAAAGTTCATCTTCAAGTTGGTTATATAACTGCAAATTAAATTCCACGCCTCGCGCAGGCATGCTATCCATGCGCATACAAGCCTAATTGAGCAAAAATATATCTTGATTTCAGCTCTAGAAATGAAATCAGTCTTTTTATTGTACCTCTTTCTTTTCCTGCTTAATTAACCTCAACCATTGCCTTTTGGCCTTTTTACGCCGAGCACTTCTACTGGGAACCTGAAAAATTAAGGATCGCAGACATTATATGGAAGACAACATGATAGTACCTTTTGAAACAGAAAAGGCTTATGGATGATCTGAAAGAGTCGAGCAAACAAAGTGAACTAATAAAACTACAATCACAATTAGGAATGATATGAAACATATATTGAAGTATTAGTTTGTACTTCCAAGAGCATTTAACACAACCATACCAGTACCACACATTTTATGGTTCCTATATTGTGCGCATCTAGAAACCATATTGCATCTGGTAAAATATATTCATTTATTTATTTTGGAGTAAAGATTATGATTTTGAGTATTTGATTGCATCTGGTAAAATATATTCATTTATTTATTTTTGAGTAAAGATTATGATTTTGAGTATTTGACGTCAAAGAGAATAAATCAAGATTATAAATTTAACCACAAACACAGTTGCGCCCAGTGCTGTTTAAATCTCAACTTTTGCTATAGCTTCTATATCAGTATAGTTTTAAAAAGATGGGAAAACTTGACATGAGACATCAAAGTTCAAACCACCAAAAGAGAATAATATAACTTCAACGAAGTAGTGCTTTAACCGTGCACATATAATGATGATCAATACCTTTCTGGTTCCCCCAGGAGTCTGTAATGCATCCAAGTGTTTTTCACCCTTTTCTTCCAGCCCATGAGACCTAAAGAAGAAGAAAAAAAAGGTAATTTGAGAGAGAAAGAGATTAAAAAACTAAGGGAAAGAAGAAATATCCACACAAACACACAGATGCAGACAAGGCTATGTAAAAAAATTGCATGGGATAAGTTTTTTTGTATAGACAATTTTGCCTTGATTTGTAAATTATAGATTTAAGAGTATCTAATAAGATTAGGTTACTCTCGAAACTCTATATAATTCTTTGCTAATCATGGATGCTTATCACATTAGCAGATTAGCTACTCATAAGAAAGCAATGCATATGAATTAAAAGTAGCAACATAATCATGGGACCCAGAAAAACAACTAACACAATTGCTAAGGGTATTACAGCCCCAATCACAAGGTAACATCTACCATATTTCAGTAGCTGACACACCAAATAAATATACAAAGGTATAATACAGGTTAGCAATATAAACATAATGAGAACCGCATCTGCATTATGTACACAGATTATGAAAACTGAAGTAACTATGGGAAACTCAATTGGTAAAAGACTAAAAGTTACCAACGTTTTCTCAAAGTCAAGATTGTATGCACAAAGTGTGGGCACATGGAGCGCACAAATTGAATCATTTAAAAAACATGTAAAAAATGGAGATGTAATTTTCTAGCATAAAAAGTATATATCACGAGTATATAACCTACTGTTTTGCACTGGATGAAGATTTACTGCCATCATTACTTTGTTTGTCAATCTTGGAGGCATTCATTTCGTCATGTTCACCTTGTACGAGACAAGACTTATCCTTCTTGGAAAGTGTCTTTTTGGAGAGGACCCTGTCATGAGGAGAGCTTCTATTCTGCTTTGCAACGACATCTCCAATATTTTCAGCAACTAAATGTTTTTCAAGGCTGGTATGTTTTCTCTTCTTACTCCTGTGAAATAGCAACAACAAAGAGTCACAAACCCAGAAACAGCTAATGAATGTCCAAACAACTAGATGCCTATGCACCCTATGATGGTCATTAGATGCACATCAAAAGCGAATAACTTAAATCACAATATCTTTTGTTGCTTGAAACATATGACATCTAAGAGTAGCACACAAAAAGCAGGGTACCAAATCTGTAGAACATAGATCATACTATTAAGTATTAGCCACTGTGAAATGCAAATGATATACAAAATTAATGAGTACCTAGTAATTCATTTCTACCTTCAGCTTAAGCAATGCAAAACCTATTATTTAGATCCCGAGAAGTTTAATGTAATCGAATGTATTACATACTTTGGACTTCTAAGTTCCTTTGACGCCTTCCTTTTCTTGGAAGTCTTGTCCTTAATAGGTGTTATCTCAACTTGCGTCGCATCCCCTGATTGGTCGTCTTCTTCCTCTTCCGATTCACTCTCATAGCCCCCAGTTTCCTTTTCAAACTCCTCGTTTGCTAGAAGCAACAGGCCTGTATGTACAGGTTGCTTCTCCACAATTTCCATCTCCAAAGAATTCCCTCCATCACCTAACTGGAGGATGTCACATAACACGCCCTTCTTCTTCTTCACACTGTTCCCCAAGCAATAAATGAAAATGAAATTCAAGATACATGGCCACTAACAACTGGAGTTGGAGTAAAGGTTGCATGCATGATGTATACTGACCTAATGACATCTTTATCCTTCAGAAGACAAGTTGATTCAAAAGGTGGCAAAACATAACCATCCATCTGAACAAAATTAAAACTCAAGTGATTGATCAAATATCAAATAATCAGAACACGAATCCAACCTCAAATTCAAAACACACACCTAATATGAATTAGGCATTTCAAAACACAAGCCAATGACAACAAACATACTAAATACTAATCTAGGCAAAGCAATGAAACAAAGTGTACCACCCAGCATATTATATTTGTTTCCCAAGGAAACAAAATCCAGAAGCACCAGCATTATGATACAATGCCAACCATTGTGCACTGTTGATACAGCATTATGTACCAAATTGTTTCTTATGCGGAAACTAGGGACTGAGAGTGACATACGGAGAGAATGATGCCATTGGAGCAAGCGTTTTCGAGGTCGAAAACTTGAAGGATGTAGGAGGCAAGGTCGGAGATGGTCTGGTGCTGGGGTTTTAGGAGAAGCCAGCTTCGCTTCAGCCCCGAGCTCTTCTGCGACTTGCTCAGAATACTCCGATCCTCGAACACCGTTCGGAGCCTCACCGTCTCCGATTCCATCGTGCGGTGGCCGATCAATCTGATGATCTGAATTCTTCTTCCTTAAACCCTCAATGGGGTTTCAGTGACCTTGCGGTGGAAGTATCAGGCTATCACTTCACCTACAACTTTCAGCGCGTGAGCTTTACACGATGGTAGTATATGTCAAAAGTCAGATGACTGAAACACCCTCGCAATAGGAAGGAAATTTCAAATCGGACCATACAAAGTGTATTAAGATGTTTGGAGGGATAAAGACAAATTTTGTACCCAGATTTTGGCGTGAAACTCAATTTAGTACTCAAAATTTTATTGTATCAGAGTTAGTATCCACACTTTTATTTTAAATTCAATCTAGTACCTACCGACAACTTCCATCAATTTGGTCCTTGAACTTTCATTTGACCCAAAATGGTTCTTGAACTTTCAAATATTGACCCAATTTTATCCCTGAACTTTCATGTTTGGTCCCAATGGCAAGGACCATTTTGGGTCATTATTTGAAAGTTCAGAGACTATTTTGGATCAATATTTGAAAGTTCAGTGACCAAATTGGGTCAAGTAAAAGTTCACGGGCTAAATTGGGTTCAAACACAAAAGTTCAGAAATCATTTTAGGCCAAAAAAAAAAAGTTCAAGGACCAAATTGGGTCCAAACACGAAAGTTCAAGAACTAAATTGGGTCCAAACACGAAAGCTTATGAACTAAATTGGGTCCAAACATGAAAGTTCATGAACTAAATTGGGTCTTTAATCTTTTAATAATTGATCTAGAGAATTTTATTTTGAAGGAAAATTTTACATTAGGGCCTTGTTTGGTAAGTCTACTTCATGTCTATACGAGATGTCTATAGACGTTTTTTTTTTTCAAAAGTTTGTTTACCATGTCTAAACCATGAATGTCTATACACATGCATTGGATATAGACATTTTTTGAGTATCTCTCATAGGAGTTTTATACCTCATGTGATAATATTGTTCAAGTCTATACTCATTTTATACCCACAATACCCTCATTCTCTACTCTACCCAGCGCTCTCTCTGTTTTTGTTTGGTCGGTCTACCCACAGGTGTTGGTGTGTATACTTCTCATTTGTTAACTTAGTATATTTTGTCTGGATAATACCCTGTAAAGGGTACGCTATACCTCCAATTTGTTAACTTAGTATATTTTGTCTAGATGGTATATTGTAGGAGGCAGTATACCCACTATGTAGGTGGGTTTACCGCCCATGTGTTACCTCATAAACTTTTGTCTGGGCGGTAGACCCTCTACATGTGTGAGGTATACCACCTATTTTTAAAAAATTTAAAGGGCGTTATGGTCCTTTCATAATAATACCCTCATTTTAGACAATTTTACCAAACAATACAATTACTTTTCAAAACAACAATGTGTATAGACAATAACTTCTATAGACAATCAATAGACTTACCAAATAAGGCCCAGGTCTTGCCATTATAGTCTGAATAACTGATATATTTTGCAATCTATAGTAGAATGCCCCATAATTGGGTACAAAATATAGTATTGTCCTTCACTGCCCACAAGTAAATGACTGAAGGATTTTTTGTTCCCATCTTATCTATCCATGTGTTTTCGACGACCCGATTAATCCATATTTTCCTTTTGCTATTGATAGGTTAAGGAGTCTTCTTCACTATGGCAGCGCGGAGTAGGTATTCCGCGTTTTCACGTTCTGATAACTCGTGTTTTACACAAGTTATTAAGACCTAATTCATACTATCTTTCCAACTATTTTTTTTTTGGTTTTATCACTTTTGCATATCATATGTGCCTAAATACTCATATGTACCTTTCTTTGAGCATGTTTGTGAAATTTAGTGTTTTGTCCTTGTTTTGATGTGATTAGAGCTATAATTAACTTATTTGTGTGTATATGATGCTTGATATATTTTTATAGATTTATCTCATGTCTTGGCAAGCTCATATATGCATATAAATGAGCTTACAATGAAAAAAATCACACCAAAAGACCAAAAAGAGCTGAAAAGTCAAAAGTGGTCAAAAGTCAACAGACATGAAAAATTGTCATGCTGCAACGATGGTACAGTTTCTAACAAGTCAAGTATGTTTCAGACTAGGAAGACTTGTTGCCGCGGCAATTCTCAATATCGTGACAATTCGATACTGATAGTATAAAAAGACGGTTTTTGGTCAGAATTTACAATCCCCTATTTCCTAGTTTCTCCTAGGGTTCGCAAGACGAAATTCCTTGGTGACACTACCCTAGGCGCACGAAATTAAGTCTTTAAAGAGCTTTTGTTGGTGGAGATAAGAAGGAAGAAGAAGGTGATCATCAAGGCTTGACGATAAGTGATCATCAACGCAACAGATGATAATTGTGTTCTCTTATTCTAAATTCTTGTAGGGTTTTGCTTTAGATTATTGTTTCAGTTTATGAACATGATTTATATGTTTTTTAGTTTGGTTTATTACTTGTCTATGGACCCATTGGTTGGGGATGTGATTGGTACATGTTAATTAATTAGTTTGGATAATTATTGTCTTGTTTATGCATGTTACTATGAATGTGTACTTAATTTATGCTTGTTATGATTCGATGCATCAATTGTAGTCAAAACCGCAGTACTTGGGTTTCCTTGGTCTAATGCTAACCCTAGTGTGGATTTATTCATAGAGTCGAACGACATATTTGAGCAATCGAATTGGGAGTTCTTCGCCTTTAAGTCGGTTCTTTATTCTAGGGTGTATGTGCAGCTCTCTGCATTATTATGTTTGGGAACACAAATTATCTCGATGTGACGTCTTGGTATTCACCATATAGTTCATGATCTCTTAAGTGACACTTGGACACTTTTATGACTTGGTAACATGATTGACTTGACAAGCATAATTATTCATCTAATTAATTCATGAGTTATCCAATTGCATCTCTACTATTCTCACTATTTATTTTCTCTTTTCCAACCTCTTTTACATTATTGGATGTTTTCGTGATTTACAACAACACACACTTTGCACTTGATTTATTTTTCAGCACTTTATTGATTATTGGGGTAATTGCACATAAACCTCATGTACTTTACACGTTCTGCACATGAATACCCTAAAGTTTTATTTTAATTTTTGACTACCATGTACTATGTCGGGGCGTCTCTCCGTCACGGAATATTTCATTTTTTAACAGAATATTTCATCTTTTTTTTTTTATCATGTGTCATGTATATAACCTTTTTTTTTTAGAAATGCTCATTTTACCCTTCTTCAACATTAAAGAACACATGAATGTTTTAAGTTTCCGGCGAGTTTATGGTGACCAGTTATCGCCGAAAATTGCAAAAACTCGCCGAAAAAAAATCAAAAACTCGCCGAAAAACTCAAAAATAAAAAATCAAGCAAAATCATGTGCAAAACGTGTAAAGTACAGGGTAGTCAAAAGTTTAAATAAAACTTTAGGGTATTCATGTGCAAAACGTGTAAAGTACAGGGGATTCATGTGCAATTACCCCTTTGATTATTCTATAGAAGTCTTTGACCTACCTTACGAATTCCCTGAGAATCGATACTTGGATTTCCGTCTTATATTACTTGTTGACACTAGTGTACTTGCTAGTTTCATAAGCGGGCTCACGCCTGTCACGTTCCTAGTGTAAGCTTGCTTGGATCTGGTAGATGGGGGGACCTTGTTGATTCTTGAAGAGTTCAGGTGTGGTTCTCATTATGGCCGCATACTATGTTAGTATCTCGAAGAGGCGTGAGGGTCCTCGTGAACTCCGGAGGAGTGTGAGGGCCTTGGTGGCCTTGGAGTACATGCGTGGGAGGAGGCGTGCAAATGGGCCATGCAAGAGCAAGGAGCGTGCAGCTTGGAGGACGCAATCCCCAGTTGCATATCGTCCCTTGTTGCAGCGAAATGACACATAGGCAAGGAGAGGCACGAGGGGCACTTGCGCGGAAGATAAAAGTTTTATCGAGCCCTTGTTATCTTAAGAAAACCGACTCAAAATCTTGTAGACACTATCGTGCATGTTGTGTAATTTTAAGTTTATACCCGACTATGTAAAAGTTTCAATCAACATCGATTTTACACTCTTGAGAATTCCCGCATTAATATTACAAAATAAGTTTATCCAGATTGCTGAAAAAGGGGGGCCACGTATCGTTTCGATAGCATCCGGTTCAATTTATAATTTTTCGAGTAGCATCAGTAAGTTTTGGATCCTGATTTATATATATCCTGTATTTCATTTCTTAAAAGGGTCATACCTACGTAATTGAAGAAAAATTAAGTAACAAGTGGGCAGTTAGTTTAAGATCTAATCATAAAACTAACAATTGAATGATTGAAGTATACATTTACTGACTGAATTTTGTTGAAATTGACAATTGATTGGTTACCGTTACAATTCATTTATTTTGCTTGTTTGTTTTCATTGACCTGACAATAATTGATCTTGAGGTGGCTAATGAGACGAAAATGTAATTGATTTTTTTTAAAAAAAAATCATGAACTTGTTGGGTGGAAATTGATTATTCATTATATAATTTCATTTACATTTTTACCCTTCAATTCTTTTCTCTTTCTTTCTTTTATCTTTATTTGTTTGGGTGTCTACTTCAAATGTTTATAGAGTTAGGGGTGTGCAAACGGATTTCTAATTTGGATGCAGATATTACCCGATTTTTTTTTGATGCAGATGTTCAAAAACTCTTATCAAAGTACTTCCACAAAAAATTGAATAATATCTGTATCCAAAATTATTCCAAATAATGGATAATATCCGACTTTTTGACACCAAGACATATTTTTCAAATAATCAAAATAAACATTTTAATAAAACGACTCTCAAGTCTATAGAGTTATAAACTTCTCAAATACAAAATGAATATGCGTTAAATTATAAGTAAATATGAATTAAATTATAGGTTATAATTTGATATAAAAAAAATTTATATAATTAACAATAATAAAACATATTATTTTAAATATCAAACAAATAATGATAAATATGTATCAAAATTTTCATGTTGATGCTACCCGAAAAATCATAAGTTTTACGACGAATGAAAACACAACACGTGGCGCCAGAGCGCCACGTCATCGCC
>JAYMTK010001253.1:0-17042 GCA_036897405.1 Pelargonium myrrhifolium | reverse complement strand
AAACCCATAATATATTGTTTTATTTTAGTGTCAATTTCGAGTCAAGATTCAATTATGATTGAGTTAAACAAAGAATTGAATTATATCTATCAAAAATAATATTATTTTAAAACAATAATAAAAAAGAATATGATGTTTCATATTGTGATACAAAATTGATTTTTTTTAATTAATTAAATTAGTTTGTCAAAAAGAAATATAATAATATTCATAATAATTTCTATTATCTTTAAATATGTTTAAAATATTGTACATCGCACGGGTGTATAAACTAATTTCAACAAAAGGATATCATATAGTACGTACTGTCGTAAAAAATTTTTTTTTGACATATTCATAAGAAAATTCAAAATTTATATTGAAAATATTACTTAAATATTTAACTATATTCTTTTTTCCTTAAATAAAAAGTTTTTTTTTTAAAAAAACTTCACTCTTTTTTTGGTAAAGTTTAGCTCCACGTGCATCAATCAATATTTTTCTTCTTGAAAGTATTTAAATAGTCAAGACTTTAAAGTCGTTCATGACAATGAAACCATCTGAACCATCATTTTTGAATGGGTCAAATTGAACGCTTTAGAGATGTTTGTCATTTTGTTCTTGTCCATGTGTTAGGAAAATTTTCTAAGTGTTGTGTTCTAAATCCAATGTTCACTGTCGACGTTTAATGACCATCATCAACATCCAATGTAAAAAGTATGTCTGCCATTGAGTCATAAACATGTGACCTACACGGGGCAACACACCAAAGAACAACGACCTTAGAGGTGGTTCTAAGACACCATCTTGAACGTGAGAATAAAATCTCGATCAGAATCACAATAGCTCTAGAGAGCATTTCTAGAGATATAAACTAGAGAGAAGGTGAATATGAAATTGTGATAAACCTCTTCTCTTACCAAGAGAGAGATATTGAAACTTATTATTATTTATGCCACATGCCTCTGCGTGGTTGATCGGTGGCAAGATGGGTTTGCTTCGAGGCCTTCTCGTGACTTAGGCTTTGTTTTCTTGGGCGTGCTGCTCGCGGAAGTTAGGTGTTTATGGGAGTTTCAAAACGCTCATTATAAGCCGAGGAGAGTATCAAAATTCTTAATCCTCTACTACTTAACGCACATCATAAAACCTTCAAGATCGTTGGTCAATCGTGATCAACATTCGGTACGTCGAGGAGCCTTCATGGAGGCCTAAGAAGATGACTTGAACTCTCGCATATAATAACCAAGTATTATGACCTTTCTCGGAACCGAGGACGAGCCCAAAATCCGACGATGGACTTCGAGATTCGAAACAATGTCCTTCACGACAAAAGACCTCGTCGCGTCAGTCACCGACTGTCATACGACGGACGTTCGCCTTCATGTCTCGGTCTTTCTTCGTGTGCGGCCAATTTCGTTTTGAGACCATTTGTCACACTTATTTTGGGACGGAGTAAATAAATAATTGAGATAATTTTTATTTAAAAAATAAAACGGTAGCCCAGCTGCTTCATGAAATATGTCGAATCCATATACTTAGACAGGCCTTTGTTGGGCCCGATTTCATTAGCCCATTGATAAACAAAACTAGCAGAAACTTGTCACTTTTGTTTGACTAAAATTCGAAAACCCTAGAGGCTAGAAGGAGTGTTAAAATTAAATCCCGAATCGCTTGTTCCGTTACAGTCTCTGAGGTCTGAGCTCGTCGTCTTCTCCACCTCTTTCTCTCTCGATTCATATCCATCCCTCGATATATTATATACATCAATCGAGCGTGCATAGATTAGGGAAACATGGTGTGGTTTCAATGTGAAGACTGTGGAGAGAACCTCAAGAAACCAAAGCTTCCAAATCACTTCAGGATGTGCTCTGCATCCAAGGTCTCCTTTTATTTTTCTTCCCCTCCAAATCCTAACTATCTCGTGTCCTGTTTGGTTTCTGAGAGAATTTAACTGAGAATTTGATAATCTCATGCGTTATCATAAAAAATCTTAATTCGATGCCCAACGTAAAAAAGAGCTAGAATATGAAATTTTATTTTGGTACTATGAATTTGATCATCTTCAAACTCATTTTAATTGTTTGGTTTTCAATTTGCAGTTGTCTTGTATCGATTGCGGACAGATGTTCGGGCAGCAAGCTGTTCAAGGCCATACACAATGCATGACAGAAATGGTATGTACTCGTGTTCGTAAGGTGTTTTTCATGAATGAATAAAATTGAGCTTGCATGTCGGATTGTATTTGTATTTGATTAGAATTTGTTGATTGGCCAGTATAATCTCTTTTCTCTACATTGGTTAGTAAGTTTGAAAATCATTATTTCCTATAAGGTCACTTGAGTGTCATACCCAAGAATTGAAATTTCAACAGTTGGAATGATTTATGGTCGAGCTTTTGTAATGATTTTCCGTTCATCCAATTATCTTCATTGAAGATTTAAGGATATTTTTATAGTTTTTACTCAATAATAGTTTGATCAAATGTTTTACACCTCAAATTCCATTTATTTTGTTGCATTTTTTCAGGAGAAATATGGTCCCAAGGGCCAAGGAAATGCTTCTAATGGTGCGACTCCTAAGCCGAACAAGGATGCAAAACAAAAACCTGAGGTTGATATACTCGTAGGGTTATCTCAACGACCTCCTTGGTCTTGTAGGTATGTCAATGTTCTCTAGTGTCTAAGTTTTCATATGCTTTAATAGCATGTACTTTACCTCTCAACTGAAAATTATGCATGGACTGGTCATTGATGTTAATATGTTAGACTGTTTTTCCCCCAGGTAATAATAGAATTATTCAAATTAAACGAAGGAATGAAAATTGAATTTTTGGTTTGGCCGCCGCCAGTGTTCACTAAAGAAATAAAAAAATGAATCGATCTGGAATGACTTATAATTGATTATTCAAAATTATCAAAATGCTGGGGTTGGTATTTTCAGTGAAAAGGGGAAAAAAGAGAGGTTTTAACCAAAATTTTAAAACCTGGCCTGGAGGTCAAACTGGTCATCCCACCGGGTCATCTTGTCGGTCGTTCGTGATGTCATCATTCTTATTTATTGTGTCCTAAATACAGAAAATTAAAAATAACAAAAAAAGTGTAAAGTTAATATTAATCATGCACAATAAAGTAAAAAAATATTTGAAGGTCAAATACTTATAATATTTTTTTTTTTTAAATAACTAAATATAAAACTATCATTACTAAACATTATTTGTAAGCTCAATCAATATTGATATTCACATTACTAACTAAGTTAATTTTAAGAAGTTGTTAGCATTTAATTATAATGAATATATTACTTGATATCTTTGAAATTTGAATTTTTATTATATATTATTTTATCAATTTGTCTAATATGATTTTTATTATTTGGTCATTCATAAATAAATTTAAGTAATAGTTCGATCAAAAAATTCAACTAATAGTTAGAGGTTGGACTTATGATAAATAAATTTGATTTCAATCAAATCTTTATTCATTTACAAAGTCAATCAATATAGGTGAAGACTCCAAATATGGAGTAATAGTTATTTGTAAGAATGTAATTGAAAGATTAGAAGTTCATCAAAAGACATTTGCATAATTAAATTTGATTTTTTTTTGTTGTTCTACTTTTTTCAAAAACTGGTTGAACCAGTCACGCTGGTTTTTACTGGAGTCGACCAGGTCTAACTGGGTTTGACCAACCTTCTGAGTCACTTAAAATCCAGACTGTTTGGGCTACCGGGGTCTGGTTGAACCGGTCTGTCTGGCCGGGTTGGTCCTGGTTTTAAAACAAAACAAGTGGCATTTTTAGTTGAATTATTTGAAGTCATAGGTTGGTTGTTACTTGTTAGTAGATTCATTGGGGAATTGCTTTAATCCATATGTAAGAAATTATGATGTTAGAATATAAAGTTAAAACAATTATTTACCCATCATAGGAATTCAAACATCAAAGACTCTTTAGGATAGGTTTTGGTGATTGGGTTGAAGTTGTCAAATGGCCCATCTCTTTAAGGGCTGAGATCTCTCCATCACATGAATGCAAACATCACAGATAGTCTCTTGTCCATGATTTCCCAAATCTTTGTACTGCTTTTGGACTTATAACTTGTATTAACAAGCTTGAAAATTTGATATGACATTTTCAATCCATAGAGGTTTGTTGCCAAACATCTCCAGATCTGCTTCTTTATTTACACCTGTGAGCTCTTGATCTCATGCCTTGACATGCTTAAAAGATTGGTTGGTCATGACTTGACTGCATTATTTGATGTATATGTGCAGTGTCAGTGTCTGGATATTAAGTGAATCTAACTATAGATCTCTGCTCTTGGTATTGGGACTGGAGCGTGTAGATGTTTTTTAGCTCATGCATTAGTTTAAACTATATCTTGATATTTTCTATTTGAACCTTAGCTGAAGAAGTCTGTATATTTGCAGTCTCTGCAACACCAAGGTTACTAGTCAGGACACCTTGCTTCTTCATGCCGAAGGAAAGAAGCACAGGGCAAAAGCTCGAGCATTCCATGCTGCTAATCAGCCACCTAAACAGGCAGAAGAGTCCAATCCTACCGTTGATCCTCCAACTGAAAACATCCAGAAGATTGATTTAGGTGACAAGAAATTCGGAGAACCACAAAAAGATCCGCTTAAAGATAATGGCAGTCTTCACAATTCAGAAGCTGAGAATGGAAATTTGCCATTGAAGAAAAAGAGAAAAATTAGTTCAGGTGAAATAGGAAATGGGGAAGTGATTCAGGTTGAAAGAACAGAAGCTGCAGAAACAAAAAAGCTAGCTAAGAAAGTAAAATCTGATGCCGCAGATGATACAGAGAAGAAAATAAAGTGGAAGAAATTGATCACCTCGGCATTGAAATCTGTATGTAGCCCAGTCATGATTGTTGATTTTGTTTTATTGCAATGTGAAATAAACTGCCATTGGTGACATTACAGTATTTGTGCTCATCCGTCTTATATTTTGCATTGGTGACATGGCCAAATTGGCATGAACTTGATCATTAACCGTGATTATGAATTGATTACATCACATTGTTCTCCGTAGCTGTGTCTACTCATGAATGCTGACGTTTTATATTTGATTGAATGTGAGGCAGAATCCGGATGGAGCCCTGAAGATGAGAAAATTGAAAAAACTTGTACTGAAGTCTATTCAGGAATCTGGTGTGACAGAAGATGAGACCCAACTCAGTGATATGCTTGAACAAATGGTCAAGGCAGTTTGTTATAAATACCATTACTAATTGAATTGTTTCTGTAATTATTTCACTGCCTAACTCTTAGCTCGTCATGATTTTCTTGTGTTAACAGATAAACTCCAGTTCCAGATTCACAGTTGATAACAAGTACGTCCGTTTAGTGGCCAAAGATTGAAAGCAGGCAGAAAACTGAATACATTTGTTATTTTGCCCATTTAGTCTAAAGAATCAAGTCAGATGGCCTGCCATTCGTATTTGGACTTTGGATCTGGGTTTAATGGACGGTGTAATTTATTATTCTCCTGTCTTTTCTATGTGGAAAAGTTTTCGGGTGAAATATTTGATTGTCATGCTTGTATTTTGCATCCTGGTTGTCTATGAGAGATGAACAATTTTCAGCTGCTTAGGGAAAGATATAGAAAATACTTGTAGCTGCTAATTGATTTGAATTATTTAAAGACTTGATGAGAAAGTTTTAATTTTTGTTATATTTGCATATTTGGTTCAAAGTTCAAACATTTTGTTCTTAGAACCAGGGATGTCAGGGTTTTTCTTGGAGTATTGAGACCTCCATGTTTTTTTTGGATTTGATTGTATTTACTAATTAGACTTTTTCAGCAATAGTGCCATAAAATGCCGGAGTTGAATTTTTTTGGATAACTCCATTTATGAGTCTCCTGATGTAAGATAACATTGCAAAAATATTAGGTAACATTTTGATTAAAAAAAAATTAAATGGGAAGGAGAATAAAGTCATTCTCATAGCCAAAACAATATTAATTCAAACTGAAACAATGAGAGCCTTTTCTGATTCCTTGGAAATTTCAATAATCAATATAGTGCACATACTTCTTAGTTCTTAGGCAACTTTTATTCCATTCACTCATTGAGTTCCTTACATGAACATAGCCTCAAAATTTTAACAAAAACACTCGAATTTGATATTAATTGAGCCCCAGTAAAAAGATTAGAAAATTCCATTTTTTTCATCATATACAATCTGTAGTATTCTCATCTCGGAAATGTTGAACATTATCGGAATCCTGTGGTGTAGACTGTAGGATACATGTACAAGTGCTCAGCAACGCCAATTGAACTTGCTTTCTCACACATGAAGGCACACTAGGAGGACATCAGGAAATGGGGTGATTGGCTATAGTAGATACACAAACACTATAACAACCAACGATACAAGAGAAAATGCCATTGCCTGCAAGCAATATCAAATTGAGTCAGAATTACTTGGTTTAGATTTCACTAATAGATTTGCAGGAGGAAAATAATAAAAGAAATAATGATCCAAATCCAAAAGCAGTTTCCCCTGTTGATAGCAGTTCTACCAGAGAGAGAGAGAGAGAGAGAGAGAGAGAGAGAGAGAGAGAGTACTTACAGCAACAGCAGATGCAGCAAGACCTGCTCGCTCCCTAGGGTCTTTGCGGTAGTAATTTCCAAAATATAAGAATGTGGCATAGTACCACATCAGAGGGAATGCAAATCCTATGAGAAAACTGAATGAGGATACAATGATGAGACAATGATACCATAGAATAAGGAAGAAAGAGGCGTAAGGAGAGGGAAACAAAGAGATAAAGCATACTCACGAGAACCATCCTATTCCGCACCCAAAGCATGGGAGGGGCTTGTCATAAATCCCTGCTTGAAAATCCTCTGCATCTTTTATCAGAGTATACTTTCCTTTTTGGCGGTCCCCGCCGTCTGTTGCTTGTCCTGGCACGAGAAACTATTTTTAATAAATGTATGGCATAGGTGCTAAAAAAACACAGTATGTTTACAAGAGCTACAGGATGCTCACTTAGTGATTTAGCATTTGCAGAAGAACTTACTATTTACAAATAAAATAGCAATGCTTTCAAATAACAGAAAAAATATTGTTCTTCGCATAAAAAGCAAAAATCTGGTTGAGATGACACAACAAGATTTGATAAAATAAATGAAAGACATATGCAAGGATATCCAAGTTCCAGGTTCACATTGCACCTTATCAATGTAGAGATATGTTGCACCAGTTATACTAGTAAGCCAATTAACCCAAACAAATGTTCATAAATCTCATAACCATAGAACTATTAAAGCTGCATAAAGATGAACTCAGAAGTGGTACACTGACATTGAAAACAAAATGTTGCACCAGTTATACTAGTAAGCCAATTAACCCAAACAAAAGTTCATAAATCTCACAACCATAAAGATGAGTCATATACAATTCGCATCTTTAGAGTATAGTCGTGATCACTACCTTTCAATACTGAAAAAGAACGAGCAGTTGGCCTCAAAAGATCAAGATGCTTATCAGAAACAGATCTTGGCATCCCAAGGCCATTTCTTAAACCCTCCTTCTCCTCGCTAGTTGTATCTGTGACACCAAGAAGTCTCAATTTATGGTTCAACAAAGTATTCCTCTAGCATTTTTCAAAGATTGCAGAAAAATGAAGTCAAGTCTGGCTAAATTAATTTTGCTTTAACATGACTGTTATAGAGACAATAATACAGACACATAATTTCTTTATGCATTATAATAAAGGATATCAAATTTTGAAAATGAGTACTCTAATCAAGAATGCGGTCTAAAGTTTATCATATAGAATCTGTAGGCATGAAACTAGATGACCGGTAGATGCACAAGGATTTATGGTCAGTCCTTCATAGATTTGCTTTTGAAATGAATCAGTAACAGTGCTCGTCAGTATGTATAGAAAGTGAAAGGGTTTTAAGATAGCGTTTGGATTAGGAATTTTATTTTGGAAATGAAAATGAAGAATGGGAATGGAAATGGAAATGCGATCCCCATTGATGGTGTTTGGATTAGCAATTTCTTATTTCCATTCTCATTCCAATTCCCATTCTCATCTTACTCATTAACAACTTGATTCCCACCTAACATGGATGGAATGTGATTTGAATTCCCATTCTCATTTCTTCTTCTTTTATGCTACAACTTATATTTAAAAAATTCATAACTTCGAGTGTCTGATTGGGAGGTTTTTTATTATCATTTAATTTAATCTACGAAATTGGAGGAACGTGATTATGAGTTTAATTTTCAAGGGAGAACAAGATTAAAAAAATCAGAAATTCTTGCTCCAATGTCCGATTGGAGTGATTTTTTTAAAATTGTCAAGAAGAATTTAATTACGGACTCTGATTCACAAAATAATGCACACTCATCAGCAATCTAGATATTTTAATACTGAATATTGATTTTCTATATGACAATGTCGATCAACAACTTTTTTTTTTTGCACAATTATTTCAGTATTTTTTACAAGTGTGAATAATTTGATCGATTTCATTTTCTATCATTTTCTAACTTTTTCTAACCAAATAACAACAATTGGAATGAAAATGATTCCCATTCCCAGACTTTAATTGATCCAAAGAACATGACATGAGAACAGACTTCTAAGCCGTATACGACACAGATATTATGTAAAGTACTAGTCAATTACTCTGATTGCTCTACTAATAATATGACAACTTAGAAGGGATGTCAATATCAAACTGTTTCAGTTGAAAGAAGGTTTAGATGGATGAATGACATGCAATTATCATTGCCAATAATAGAAAAATACAGAAGGTCAAGAATAGTTGAGTACTCTTATCCATGTATGCTCAAACTCGTATATTCAGCAATCAAAGTTAAGCTGCCAAAAACCTGCAACATGTAAAGTAAAAGTACACTTCAGAAATAATCACAAACGCTTGAAATGCAATCAAGTTACAAAACGATTGATCAATCCTCTGCTCGTTTTAACAGAACTGGTATGAACAACAAACAAAAAGATATACACATGTTAAAAGAGTGTATACTGCATATATGTTGCGGATTAAACACAAGTGAAAATCCATTGTCTCTGTGTCATTTTCATCATCACAACTTGGAGAAAAAGATTCCCATGACTTATGTGCAAAAGCATCATAAAGTAGTTGACGGGTTTTGCTGAAGAATTTTTGTGTGCAAAAGCATCGTCATTTCCATGGTACAACCAACCTCCGAACTTGTTACTTGTATTAGCAAGAAGAATTTGCAGTCTTAGTTATGGAATGGCCATAACGAATTATTATGTGATGATAATCATGAAAGAAGCAAGGTACATCTACCAACAGAACATTCAGTTATTCTAGCAGCTTCAAGGAAAACCCTAAATTCTCAAAACCTCAAGAACCTTGCAAAGGTAGTAAATTGAAAGACAATTCACCAAAAATCCAAATACCCATTTCAATTAGCCCAAATATCTATTAACCCATTAGGGATCACAGATTTTATTATGATCTGAATGTCTGCAACTGAGGGTTCACAACTGCTAATCTTAATCCCAGTTCAGGGGAACAATCAAACATATCACCAAAACACAATTCAATCAAATCGATAAGAGAAATATATCAAAATCAAGACAGAAGATGAGAGGAGACGAGACGAGACGAGACTTGCCTCTAAACGAATTAGAAGCAATTTGGTTGCGGAGGAGGTTCAGCCTGATTTTCCTTTTCACTTTCAGATCAGAAAACAGAACAAAGGAAACGGAAAGAGAGAAAAAAAAATGCAAGCCCTCTTCTTCAACGTTAAACAACTGAAATGGAAAGCTGAGAAAAATTGACTCTATTCTTTTTTTCTTTTGTCTTTTATCCTTTTCAATTACGCTAAAACAAAATATCACAAGAAATAAAAAGAGGCCATGCCCGGATAATCCAATTATATATATTAGTTTGTGTCTCGTGCAACGCACGAAATATGAATTGTATTTATATTATAGACGGGTCACTAATATCGTCAAAATGCAATAAAATATTAAAATCAGTATAATAGATATATATTAGATTTTTTTATTGATGACTTAATTTCAATATTTTAACAATTTAAATTTGAAAATGTGTTGTTTTGTAATTATGAAAAAATTTGGGTCAAGAATAAAATTTGATGACGTGACGCTCTAATACGCATTATAAACCAGTTTTTTTTGTTATGTTTTTATAGTATGTATAGATTCAATATCATTATTATTAAAATTAAAAATAATTTCGAAATTTCTTTAATATGCTATTAATTTTTTAATTTTTATAAAATTTAAAAATAAATTATTGAGGTTAGATTTTCTCCTTATATTCACGTGTTATTGTTAGAAAAAAGAAAAAAAAAATTAACATGTACCAATATAATTTATTTTGGAGTGTTTATTTTTTTATGGTTAATTACAGTTTCATAGCTTGTAGTATATTTCATTTGTAATTCACTACCTTAAACTACCAAATTAACTTTTTATTACCCTTTATTTTCAAAACCGTTGCAAATAGGTCTGTCGTTAATCTGCCGTCATTTAAATGGATAAAAGACGAAAATACCTCTCTTTAACTCATTCACTGTTATGGTTACAAGGCAGTAAAATGTTGAAACTATGAAGTACATGGTAGTGAAATATTATAACTATGAAGTACATAGTAGTGAAATGTTAGAACTATGAAGGACAATTTCGTCATTTACAAAATATTTTAGATATGTGCAGTGCACGTGATAGCCTTAAAGGCGTTTTCCGTTAATTTTCTTGGACGACAGACCTATTCGTTAACGAAATGAAAGTACATGATAGTAAAAAGTTAATTTGGTAGTTCAGGGTAGTGAATTGCAAATGTGGTATAGTATAGAGCATTAAATTGTAATTAAACCATTATTTATTCATGTAAAAATATCTGACAACCAGACTGAGTGGCTTCCTCGATCAATTTCTGAGAAATTGATGCTCTTAATAGGAGGTTCCTGTGGGGCGCGTCCGAGAATGCCTGTAAGCTCCATCTTGTCTCGTGGGATGTCGCCACCAACTATAAGCGAGATGGGGGTTTGGATATTAGGAGGATGGATTTCATCGATACGGCGATGCTGTGTAAGATGTGTTGGGATGTGGTTATGAACCTGGAGCCTCTTTGGGCCCGATTATTTCATAAAAAGTACGGAGATGCGGGGTCTATTCTGGTTAATGAATGCAAGCAGGGGACATCGAGAATTAGGAAAGGTATATCCGGATGTGCGAAAATTCTGGAAGCCGACTTGGGCTGGAAGATTGGTAATGTAGAGTCCATCAACTTCTTCAGAGACATTTGGTGCTTAGAGAAAACGTTGGCAGACCAACTCCAATTCACTACACCTAATGACATGATGGTCAGTGATTTCATTTGTGACACGGGGGTTGGAATGTTTCTTTGATTCACAATACTCATCCTCCGGATTTGGCAAATATGGTTTTGGAGGTCCCGATTTCGATTAGTAAAGTTTCGAGTGACCGGGAGATTTGGAGGCTCCATAAATTTGGAAGATATACTGTGAAATCGGCTTACTACCATATTAAATAAGCCTGCATTGATTCTGCAGGTAAATGGGGAGGTATTTAGAGTTCAAGGGACTGTTTAAATGACTTTTTTTGTGTGGCTTGTTATGCATAACCGGCTACATACGTCAGCTCTCCGGTTTCGTAAGGGGCTCACTGATTCACCTCTATGTTTCAGGTGTAAGGAGTTTGTTGAAGATGAACTGCATTTACCCAGAGATTGTGAGCTTATTAAGTGCTTATGAAAGAATCTTGTCCCAGTAAGTTTGTCCTCTGAGTTTTTTAATTTGTTGCTTGAAGATTGAGTTGAGTTTAATATTTTTAATGCGAATTTGAGGGTCGGTAATCTTACATGGGGGATCGGTTTTTGGAGTCGGGATTTAGTTGATATGGCGTTGGAGATGTGGTAAGCTGCTTCAAAATGATTATGTCATTCCCTTTTATACGCACAACTCAGTTATAATGGAATTGGGTTCATGAGGCTTGGAATAATAGGCCTTGCTCAACACCGACAAGAGTAGAAGCGTTAATCTCGTGGCTCCCTCCCCGGACGTTTGGATTTTACTAAACACCGATGGAGCGAATAAAGGGAATCCTGGTCCTGCTGTGTATTGTGGTGTGATATGTGACAACCATGGTAGGTGGTTAGTGGGGTTTTCAGGCTTCATTGGGACATGCTCTGCTCTTGTTGCGAAGTTGGAGGGGCTGAGAGAGGGTCTTAACTTGGCTTGAGAAAGAAATTGGAAGAAGGTGAAGGTGGTTGTGGACTCCAAGTCCGTAGTGGAGCTTATATCTAGAACCATTGCGGGTAGCTGGGCTATTGATGATATCGTTAATGACATTAGAGAGCTGATGAGTGGTAATTGGGATCGAAGTGGTTATTGAGCATGGCTTTGGAAAGAGTAATCGAGTGGCCAACAAGCTTGCGAATCCGGGCCTCTTGTCCACGATATCGATATGTGTGTATGAAGAGATGCCCAGTGAGGTTGGTGCGCTGGTTCACGAGGATTTGATGAGGGTGACTAGTGTGAGAAGAGTCTCAATGGTGATGGGTGTATAAGAAATAAGAATGAGGTAAAAGTGTTATGTAGATTTCATTGATTGTTCTCCAATTTATAGTACATGTACACTGAATATTTGAATTGTAATCTATACATTTGAATGAAGATATATCAGATCTTAACTAACTGAGAAGATATTGAGATAACAACAAATGGTTGAGCAAATCTCTGACTAGTTGTTATGATGAGCTGTTTACACGCCCCCGCAAGATTGAGGCACCGTTGGAGACTCCAATCTTGGAGCGAAAGGCCTGAAATGATGGGCGAGCAAGAGGCTTTGTGAGAATATCAGCCAGCTGGTCTTTGGTACTAATATGTCGAACACGAAGAGAACCATCAGACACCCGTTCTCGCACGAAATGGTAGTCTAGAGATATATGCTTCATTCTGGAATGAAACACCGGATTGGCACTAAGATATGTGGCACCAGTGTTGTCACAATGAAGAGTAGGTGGGTGGTGCAAGTCAATGCCAAGTTCATGAAGCAAATTTTGAATCCAAGCAACTTCGGACGCTGCATTTGCCAAAGCCTTATATTCAGCCTCAGAAGAGGATCTAGAGACAGATTTTTGCTTCGTGGACTTCCAAGAGACAATGTTAGAACCCAAATAAACCATATAACCTGTTGTTGATCGACCCGTGTCCTTGCTGCCACCCCAATCCGAATCACTAAAGGCGGAAAGATGAAGACGAATGTCTTTGTTGAAAAATAAGTCATAATGAACTGTGCCTTTTAAATAGCGCAAGATCCTCTTCAATGCAACCCAATGAATGAGAGAAGGAGCATGCATGAATTGAGATAACCGATTGACAGCATAAGAGACATCAGGGCGCGTAACCGAAAGATATTGCAATCCACCAACTAATCTTCGAAACGGGGTCGGATCAACCTTACTGGAGCCATCCTCAAGAACCAAAGACTGAGTAGAAGCCATTGGAGTTGATGTTTCCTTGGCGCCGGCCATGGAAAAAGAGTGCACAAGTCTGTGATGTATCTATGTTGAGAGAGGAACAATCCAGTGGGGGTATGAATCACCTCAACCCCTAAGAATTGGTTGAGAATACCCAAATCTTTTAACGAGAAACGTTGCCCCAACTGAGTAATAAATGTGCTCAACACACTATGATCATTTCCTGTTACAATAATGTCATCAACATAGACCAAAAAATATAGCAAAACACCAGCATGCTTATAAATGAATAAGGAAGCATCAGCAAAGGAATTTTGAAACCCAAAAGATATAAGAAAGGCACGTAATTCCAAGTACCAAGCCCTTGGAGCTTGCTTGAGACCATACAACGCCTTTTTAAGCCGACAGACATGATTAGGCAAAGAAGAATGTATGAACCCCGGAGGCTGAACCATATACACCTCATCATGTAAAGTACCATTCAAGAAGGCATTGTTGATGTCGAGTTGTCTGAGACTCCAACCATTAGCAAGAGCCAAACAAAGAATTATCCGAATTGTTGCCGGCTTAGTAACCGGGCTGAATGTTTCAGAATAATCAAGGCCAGGACGTTGGTGAAATCCCTTGGCAACTAAACGCGCCTTGTATTTGTCAAGAGAACCATCCGGTTTACGCTTTACTCGGAACACCCATTTGCAACCAATTAAGTTTTGATCTTGTCGGGGAACTAGGTCCCAAGTCCCATTTTTCATCAAGGCATCAAACTCAGCACTCATAGCCTTGCGCCAATTTGGATCCTTTAAGGCCTGTGTGACACAAGTTGGTTCCAAGGTTTGGGGAATGGGGTGAAGTGTAGTGTGGTTTGTGAATGAGGAGTTGAAATATTTAGGATTAGGCTTTCGTTGACGTAGTGGGCGAGTAGCAAGTTGTGGTGGTGGAGCTGGAACCGGGGAAAGTGGTGGTGAAGATGTTGGAGATGCATTGGTTTGTGAGGTAGGTTCGGGTGAGGGTGCGGGTGTGGGTGTAAGTATAGGTGTAGATGGTGGTAGTGATTGAGCAGGAATAGGTGGATGAGATATAGGAGGGGAAATCATACCTGTCGAATGAGTGCCATAATCAGTATATGGGAGGATGGAAGCATGAGAACGAGACTCATCCGGGGAATCATATGAACGTGTGACCTGCAGAGGAAAATTATTTTCAACAAAATAAACATGACGAGAATGATATAGTTTGTTAGTGTGAGGGTCAAAACATTTGTAAGCTGATTTGGAACTTGAGTATCCTAGGAAAACACATGGAGTTGATTTAGGATGCAATTTGGTGGAAGCATATGGTCGAAGCCACGGATAACAAAGACAACCAAATATTTTTAATCGAGAGTAATTTGGTGGCCTTAGAAAAAGAGCCTCAAAAGGTGATTTGTTATGAAGAAGTTTGGTAGGCAATCTATTGATGAGATAAACTGCTGCTTGAAAGGCATGAGACCAAAATGTAAGAGGCATTGAAGCTTGGTGCAAAAGTGTTAAACCAGTTTCAACAATGTGGCGATGTCGGCGCTCTGCAGTACCATTGTGTTCAGGTGTATGAGCAGGTGTAGTAAAATGAGATATGCCATGTGCCCGAAAAGTGGAAACGAGAGCCTGATATTCACCACCATTATCAGTATACATGGAAATTATTGGTAATTGAAAGAATTTTTCCACAAGTAGTTTAAACTGAGAGAAAATGGTACAAACATCAGATTTACGTCGTATGGGATAAAGCCAGATATACTTTGTGAAGTGATCAACAAAGATAACATAATAGCAAAAATTATCAATTGTTGACACAGCAGGACCCCAAACATCAGTGTAAATTAATTGTAATGGTTGTGAACTGGTTAAAGAAGACTCGCCAAAGGAAACTTTATGACTCTTATTACACCGACACGAATTACAAGAGAATTCAAAATTGGAAGGAACAGATGACACTAACTTATGAGAGTGCAAGATATTTCGAAGAACGGGAAATGAAGGATGACCCAATTTATTATGCCAATGACCAATACTAGATGCAAGAGAAAGGTTGACAACCGGTGTGCATGGGGAATGAGCAATGTACACGTCATTTTGATTCTTTCCCCGAAAAAGTATCGCCCCCGTGCGAAGATCCTTGACCAGAAACTGAAATGGAAAAAATTCGACAGATACACGGTTAGATTTGCAAAACTTTGCAACAGAAATCAGATTATTATTGATTGAAGGAGCACAAAGGATATTATCAAGGTCAAATGAGTGAATTTTAGTGCTGCCAGTGTGAGTGATTTGCAAACCTGACCCATTTCCAAGGCTTATCTCATCTGGACCTCCATATTCAGTGTAATGTGAGAGGTTGCCAAGGTTCGAGGTCACATGGTGGGAGGCTCCAGTATCAAATATCCATGATTGATCAACTGGTTTTGGAGATAAAGAGGTCGAGTTTGCAATAGGCTTGATATCATTGTCTCTTAAAAATCTTGCCAACTTTCGACATTCCTTTGTGGCGTGTCCTGCAAAATTGCAAAAATTGCAGAATAAAGAGGCACGATTCTTTTTGTTCCAATTACTGACACGGTTGTGAAAAGTGGTAGGATGATTCGGATTTTGTGGTTGGTGGTTGTGATAATTGTTGCCATTGGAAGAATCATTTGTATATTTTTGAAACCTGTTAGTTGATTGCTTAGGTCCTCGATTTGCATAGTTGGCTGTGACAAGGGGTGTAAGAGGAGTAGAATCAACCTTTTGTAATTGAGTTTCAAAATCACATAACTTTTCATGTAATTCAGCAAAGGATATGGGTGATTCACGAACACGAATTGCTGCCTTGATTTCTTTGAAGTCGTCCCCCAAGTTTTGGAGAACATGAACAATCAAATCTTCTTCAGAGATCGGATTGTTAGCCAGAGCTAGATTGTCAGAGATAGCCCGCCTTTCTTGCAAAAATTCTTGAACTGAGCGTGTCCCTTGAGGATTTTCAATAAGTTTGTGCTTCAGAGATATGATTCTCGTACGCGATGTGTTTGCATAAAGCGTGTTGAGACGTTCCCATGCCTCACGAGAGGAGGAGGCGCTGGAGACATGTGGTTGTATGATGTCAATACAACTGCCAAGGATTGCCGAAACGATCACTTCATCTTGGCGATGCCATAAAATGAATTCCGGGTTCAATTTTGTTTTCTCCGTGTCAAGATGTTCCGCTGGTGCTTCAGTAGTTCCATCAATATGGCCCAGTAAATTAAAGCCAATGAGAGTCGAGCGAAGTTGTCGACGCCATACTGGAAAATTGGATTGAGTGAGTCTGATTGGGAGGTGAGTAGGGGCATTAATGTGGATGATAGTATTTTCGATGGAGCTTGACATGGTGAGAGACAATGAAGGAATGGATCAGTTGATGCACGTTTAAGCAAGAAATGGCTCTGATACCATATAAGAAATAAGAATGAGGTAAAAGTGTTGTGTAGATTTCATTGATTGTTCTCCAATTTATAGTACATGTACACTGAATATTTGAATTGTAATCTATACATTTGAAT
>JAYMTK010001252.1:0-17044 GCA_036897405.1 Pelargonium myrrhifolium | reverse complement strand
AGAGATGCCATGTGGATATCATTCATTGGTTGTCTTTATAACAAAATAAATAAAAAAGAAAGAGGTTCAGGACCTCTGTACAGGGACCAGACCCATTTTGAGTTTTATTACATCGAAGGTCTTGAAGGTTCCAATGTAATGGAGACCTTCGTTGCAGACGCTCTTACAAACATGGAGCCATTAACATGTAGCTGCCTAATATAAAATGATAGGGTGATGATGACAAAGCAGTGAAAGAATTTACTTGGCCACGTGTTATCACACGATTTGTCAAAATCATGAAAAGTCAAAAAGAGCGAAAAGTTCAGGTATGTACCAATCAAACATATTATTCAACGAAAACCATGAGACGAGCCTACGTGAGAGTGTGGGAGTGATGAGCCAATGAACAGAGGCATTCATTGACAACAAAGTTTGAGTCTTTTTTATTTTTTACAGTGTGTGTGAGAGAGAGAGGGGAGGACAAGGACAAGGGTGTGGGCCTCTAGATTCCTTGTGGCTTGTGGGTGGCTTCACAACAAAACAAATGCTAATTAAAAACCTCTTTCTTCCACTGAAACCGCATTTATATCTCACAATCCTCTCCTAACTTTTTCCTAATTTTCCTCGCTGCTCTGTTTTGGCCGGCTCTCTCTATATTCTCTCCCCTCACTTCACTTGGGAACCTCACCTCACCTCACCTCCTCCTTTCCCTTTCTCTTTCTGCTTAATTTGATGATTTTTTAGTTTGGTGTTGATGATTTTGTGCAATTGGGTGCTTTCCAAGTGATGGGTTTTGGTGATATGGTCATGAGGGGGTAATTGGGCATGTGGGTTGCTCCTGTTTGGATCCATGGATGTGTTGGTGGTTTCTTGTGTTTCATGATTCTGGGGGTTTAAATTACTGATCTTTAAGGTGGGTTTTGTGATTTTGGATTGCTGTTGTTGTTGATTGTTGGTGTTTTGTGGAGACTGGTATCTATGTAATTTTGGTGTTTCCTGGGTGGATTTGGAGTCTTGAAAATGTCAGCTCAATTTGGAGGCAAGGCTCAGCATTTATATAGTCCTGTGGTGTCAGATTTGAAGGCTGTTGGGAAGAGGGCTATGGAGTGGGATTTGAATGACTGGAAATGGGATGGTGATCTTTTTCTGGCTACCCCTTTGAATTCCACACCTTCAGATTGTAGGAATAGGGAGTTGTTTCCGGTTGGGCCTGAAATTCCATCCACTGCTGGTTTGTCCTATAATTCGTCATTTTGTTCGGGTGATATCAATCAAGGGAATGATAAGGGGAAGAGGGAAATGGAGAAACGGAGGCGGGCTGTGGTTGTTGAGGGCGAGGAGCCGAATGGTGAGGCTGGGTCCCTAAATTTGAAACTTGGTGGGCGAGTGTACCCAATTCTGGAAGAGGAGGTAAAGAGTGGGAAGAAGACGAAGCTTGTTGGGACTATGTCAAACCGAGCTGTTTGTCAGGTGGAAGATTGTAAAGCTGATCTGAGCAATGCCAAGGATTATCATCGACGGCACAAGGTCTGTGACATGCATTCCAAGGCTAGTAAAGCTATTGTGGGCAATGTTATGCAGCGCTTCTGTCAACAGTGTAGCAGGTCAGTTGCGTTCTATGGATATCTTACTCGAGTTGAAAATCACTAGATTGCAAACTTTTGTTAGTTTAGCCTCTATGTTTACCGCATAGTTGTATTTTCCCGAAATATTTGTCTCTCGTGTTAGATGCTACTTGGTTATACTCATGGGCAGGTTTCATAATCTTCAAGAGTTTGATGAAGGGAAGAGAAGTTGCCGCAGGCGTTTAGCAGGACATAACAGACGGAGGAGGAAAGCAAATCCTGATACTGTAGTTAACGGATGCCCCACAAATGACGAAAAGAGCAGTAGTTACCTATTGATAAGTTTGCTAAGGATACTCTCCAATATTCATTGTAAGCACATCTTACCACAAACTTGTGCACTTTTCAATTATGGAAATAGTTAATGATAGCACATGGTTGTGCATCTCATTGTCTGGTGGATGGAAGCCATTGGCTGATTTCGCTCTCATGGTGCTTTGGTGATTACTTATAAATCTATTGGGGGAAGTTAGGAAGTGGCTTTCCTGATGACCATGTGAACAGTTCCATAAAGTTAGTGAAGGGTTATTATGTGAGTCGAGAAAATGGAAAATTTACCAGTAGGTCCCTGTGAGTTCAACATGTTCATCTTGTCTTGCATACAACAAATAGAAATAGAAAGGCTGGATTCGTGAAGAATATAATATTTGTTGCTTTGACATGAAAGTTGTATTTTGAACTTCCATATTTAACTAGATGGCTTGACCGGTCTTTGAAACAAATAAATATAGATACAAAATTAGACTTGTTTAATAGTGGAAGTTGACATCTATTATTTTGCACCTTGAGCTCCAAATGATGTTGCCTACTTTTTCTGTCAAGTTGGATAAATAGACAACTGCGCTATAAAGAAGTAAGGTGCTAATTATGGTGTTGAAAACACGTGGCTAAATTTTTTTTTTAAGCAGAAGACCGTAATTGTGACTACAGGATCATAAAGTCAAGGGACCTTTTTTTTTTTGTGGTATGGAATCTCATAATATAATTTCAGACTGAACAACATATTACAAATTTCTATTTACTTCTGATCATGTTGCTATCTGTTTTTGAACTTCCACCTCGTATGATTTATAAAAATAAAAAAATAAAATTGAACTGTGAATTTCAACTTTGGATTGATCTCTAGTCACTGTAGGCAAAAGATGAGACTATGGAATTCATGAAAGTTGAAAGGCAGCTAAGTAAATTTTTATTACAAAGTTCAAAGTTGGAGTTGGACTTTCCTAGTTCTCAAATTGAAACCCATACATATTTTCCTTTTAACATTAGGATTTAGGAAATGATAGAGTTTATCGGTGGTGTGGTCAACCATGAAATTTTGTGTGGTAGAAATCATGGATCTGTTAAATTTTCTTCCAACTAACTTGGTTAGTGAAAGACAATAATGGGAATATGGGATTGGAATATTAACTCTCTTGTTTTATGACCATCATTAGAATTCTTGACCTATTGGGTAAAGAACAAAAATATTTTGACACGCCTGTAGAACACGATTTAGGATTAATGAAGATCATTGAAATGATAATCTCTAGTCTTGTCCTGACATAAGTTTGATGACTGTTTATAGCGTGTTCCCGCTTCCCGCTACCTTTGGTTTCATCATAGTATACTTAATTGACTACACCACTTCTGCCTTCTATGGGTTGCAGTGAACAGTTTGGATCAAACAAAGGAACAGGATCTGCTATCTCATCTGTTGGGAAACCTGGCTGGTCTTGCTGGTGGAAGGAACATATCCGGGTTACTGCAGGGATCTCAAGGTTTACTGAATTCTGGGACAGCAGATGAGGTTATAAGAAAGATGTCAGATGTGATTTCAAATGGTTCTCAGCCAACTAGGCCTTCTGGTTCATCCTCTAAGGCGGTTGTTAGTGCTAATCTTCAAGACCACCAGGGGCATGCGCGAAATGGTACAATGGTACCTACGTCTGATGTGGCACAGAAAGGAAATTTTACAGATGACCATGGTGGAAGTCTACAAGATCTATCTAGTTCACATCCCTCTGATTTGTTTCGATCAAGAGATAACTCTCAATGCAAAGCAAATGAGCCAGAGGCCACTACTGGGAGGGTCAGGTTAAATAATTTTGACTTGAACAGTGTTTATGAAGACTCGCAAGACTATGCTGACAACCTGGAGAGGTCTCATGTCCCTGCTAATCTAGGGACTAGGTCTCTTGATTGCCGTTTATGGGAACACCGAGATGAACACAAATCTAGCCCAACTCAAGTCAGCGGGAACTCAGATTCCACTTCTAATCAGTCACCATCAAGTTCCAGTGGAGAAGCTCAGGTACATTTTGAAATTATGATTTTGTGTCCTTTTCTTTGAAAAAAGGACATGTCAATAATACATATTTATAGAAACTGTATGACTAGTAGGTGAAGTTTGCAAATAAAAATTCAATATTTGTAGTTTCTCTCAGCTCTAAATGTTATTTTAAAAAAGGTTGCTCAGTGAGTGCTTAAACTCAATATGGTGTCTTATTGAGGAGCCATTGATGCTTGAGAACAACATCAACTTTCTCTTACAGTTTCCTTTGAAAAAATTATTTGAAGGGATGAAGTGATCAGTTTACCTGTAGTTTACATGATTACATCTATTGTTGCTTGTTCTGTCTCTCTTGCATGTGATACATCTGTGTGCACAAGTGTGTGCGTGCGTGCACGCAAGTACATTTGCGGAGGTGTTATTTATGGAAACTCTGTGCAGATGTTGAAGCGTCTAGCACGAAGGCTATCATTTGCCACACACACATATTCATATATTTATTTCGTGAAGTTTCCGCCACTGGTTAAAAAAAAAAAAGATATTCACTACAGTTTTGAGATGGCATGGCTATCTAAGCATTAGGTTGAGGTTGATGTTTGGTTTCTAAAAGGAACGTTATGTGTTTCTAAAAGGAAGATTATATTGCTTGACTACTTTTCCTGATTCAATTTTCAGAGTCGCACTGACCGAATAGTTTTTAAACTTTTTGGTAAAGACCCCAGTGAATTTCCTCTCGTCCTTCGAACACAGGTATTTTCTGAGCAATGAAATTGCTTGTGCTACATATTATGTTACATAAACAATCTGATTTCCAAGTTATTCTAATTTTCAGATCCTCGACTGGTTGTCTCATGGTCCTTCGGACGTTGAGAGCTATATTCGGCCTGGCTGTATCATATTAACAATATATCTCCGTCTTAACAAAAACGAATGGGAAGAGGTATGCTTCGGTGCAGGTTTAAAATTAGGATAGCTGATCCCCATTGTTATGGAATGTCACTTATCCTTTAATTGTTATTACTACATGTAGCTCTGCAGTGATCTTGGCTCCAACTTAAGAAGGCTTGTAGATGCATCAAGTGACTCTTTTTGGAGAACAGGATGGGTGTACACTAGAGTGCAGCGTTCTTTAGCATTTATCTATGATGGTTCTCTCTCTCTCTCTCTCTCTCTCTCTCTGACACACACACACACACACGCACACACAAACACACAATAGTTCTTACATTTGGGCGTGTGGAAGAATTTTACTTGTGTAGAAAATATCATTTTGATTTTCATACATCTGTCTTGCAGGTCAAGTTGTTTTAGATGCACCATTACCTTTGAGAAGCCATAAAAATTTCAGAATCTCAAGCATCAAACCAATTGCAGTATCTGTATCCGACAGTGCTCGATTTGTAGTTAAAGGCTTTAATCTTCTTCGCCCCACCATGAGGTATTCTTCATCCTGGTACATGCATCACTACATTGTTTTTTCTGCATCATTCCATACATGGAAAGAAATCGTGTCACACCCTGCACAAGATCCCATGTTTTTGGGCTGCAGAATAAATGCTAAGTCCTGCTTTCTGGTATTAGGTTACTCTGTGCACTTGAAGGGAAGTATCTGGCTGAGAAAACTTGTAGTGACTTAATGGAAGGTGTTGGTAGCGGCACTGACCATGATGAGTACCTTAGTTTCACTTGCTCCATTCCAAATGTTACTGGCAGAGGGTTTATTGAGGTTCTGCCATCTCTTATGCTTTCTCAGTGTGTTCTTTTTTCTTTTTCTTTTTCTGTGTACGCCAGTAAGGTCTGTTTGAGGTGATTCAAACATAGTGATTTTTTTTTAAAATATTGATTAGATCTATAGACGAGTACACAAAATGAAGGATGATAGCCATCACATGTAGATAAAAATACCAATCTAGTGGAATTATGTTGATAGCATATGTATGGTCCAATCTGTTTATCTCATGTTCATAAAAGTTGGTAATATTTGCTTCCCAAGAAATGCAATTAATTTGTAGAAGTTCAAGGAATATGTAGGGTTAAAGCTGAAATAAGTTCTTCAAGAAATCCTCAGCATACTGATCTATCATGAAATATTACAAATAGATAGACATGTTAATCACTAGAATATATATTATATGAAATAAGTATTACTCCCTCCGTCCCAAAATGAGTGTCCTGTTTCACTTGCATTTTTGTCCCAAAATGAGTGTTTGTTTCCTTTTCTAGTAAGTTAGTTATGCATGAATTGTCAATAATACCCTTACAAAAGGTTAGTTATGATCTCTCAACGCATGATCATAAGGATACAATAGTAAACATACCACACTAACTAACTTCTCCTTAATTCTTCTACAAATAGAAAGGAGGACACTCATTTTGGGACGGAGGGAGTAAATGATTAGTTGAATGGAGTTACTTGGGAAAACCCAAAGTAAGCGAAAGAGCAAAATGGCTGATGGATAAAAGAATTAAGGACTTATGTATTAAAGAAAGCTTATACAGCGAAAAGAGAAACGTGTGAAGGCCCGAAAGGGTTAATTAGAATTGGAGTACCACTTTTGTTGCAAACATGTCAATCTTTACATCTCTAATTTTAGGTTTCTGGTCATGTGTTCTTTCCAGATTGAAGACCATGGTCTTAGTGGCAGCTTCTTTCCATTCATAGTTGCAGAAAAAGAAGTGTGTTCTGAATTATGTACGCTGGAAAGGGCAATTGAGGTGGCTGAGACTGCCAATGACATCCAGGACTTAACTGAAAAGATGGAAGCAAAAAATCATGCAGTAGACTTTATACATGAAATAGGTTGGCTTCTTCATAGAAGTCATTTGAAATATAGGCTGGGGCATCTGGATCCCAACAGGGATCTTTTCCCTTTCAAACGGTTCTGGTGGCTCATAGAGTTCTCTATGGACCACGACTGGTGTGCTGTAGTGAAGAAGCTCTTGGGCATTCTTTTTGATGGAGTTGTTGATACAAGAACTCAATCTTCCGTTGAGCTTGCGTTGTTGGACATGGGCCTCCTCCACAGGGCCGTGCAGAGAAATTGCAGGCCTATGGTCGAACTCTTGTTAAAATACATCCCAGATAAGGAGATGGAAAAACCTGGGTATGAGCAGAAGCAACAGGTTGACTGGGGTTATAAATTTGTATTCAAACCTGACGATGTTGGGCCAGCAGGATTGACTCCTCTTCATTTGGCAGCAAGTACAAATGTCTCAGAGGATGTGTTGGATGCCTTGACCAATGATCCTGGAATGGTACGTCTTTTATACGGTGTACATATATAGTATATACTAATCCCCGTTACTTTAATTGATGATATGCTCAAAAAGGACAAACAATGACGTATGTCTAACTAATGATTACTGTGCATTTGGCGGCCTCCTTATTCTGCATTACAACCTATTATTTGTCGTGCAATGGAGCTAAACCTGCTCCTAACCCAGTCTTTTGCTTTGATCTCTCTGTCTCTTAGTTATCTAAACATATAATTTCTTAGTTTAGCTTCTAAAATGGTCTTAAGAAGGTTCAATAATTTACCGACAGGGACTTATTTTTTCATTTTTTCAAAATTCGGGTTCCCTTTTCAGGGCTGATATGGGTCTGTTTTGTTTGTTCAGGTGGGCATTGAAGCATGGAAGAGAGCTCGTGACAGCACAGGTTTGACGCCCTATGATTATGCATGCATGCGGGGGCATCACTCCTACATCCAGCTAGTACAGAATAAAATCAACAAAAACTCAAAAAGCGGTCATATAGTTCTCAACGTACCCTCTGGTGTCCTCTTAGACCGCAACATCAAAGAAAAGGCGTCTGGCGGGCATAATTTGGTACAAGTGGGCAGCTTGCAGACTGAAACAACGAAAAGGGAAGCAGTGAAGCAAGCCTGCCGGTTATGCAAACACAAGTTTGCATATGGGCACTCAAGAGCATCGCTGTTGTACAGACCAGCAATGCTGTCAATGGTGGCCATTGCCGCTGTGTGTGTGTGTGTGGCTCTGCTCTTCAAAAGCTCACCAGAAGTACTGTATGTTTTCGGGCCTTTCAGGTGGGAACTCTTGAAGTATGGAGCGAGTTGAGGTAGGTATAATTAATTATATACATCAGTTTTCATCGGCACGCTATGGACTTGTTTTTTGTTTTAATTTTTCTCCAGAAGAAAGAAAATGTATAAGCCCTGGTGAATGGTGATGCTTACTTGTTTATGTTATAGGATTAATTAAGCTGACAAATATTTATGTACATGTATCAGCGTCCGATCGGATCTTCCATTTTAAATGTATGAACAGAGTCTAGTGTCTTTCACTCTGGTGACTGAAATAATATGATATCTCCTCAGGATCATCTTCCATTTGAATCTGTTGTGTTTGGATAGAAGGAAAATGTTCATGGTTTTGGATGTGAAATGAAGCTGCGTTTTGATGGAAATTTGCTTGCTAATGTGAGAAATGATTGGAGTGGAGTTGGTTTCCCAGAGCTCAGCAATTGCTTATTCAGTCTACACATTGGAATGGTTCTCTACATTCAATTGGAGACATGCAAACTTTTCATGCCTCTTATGTTATAATGAGTAATAAAGTGAGTAAAGAGTAGATGAATATTGAAGTTGTTGTTATCATGTAAGTGTATCTGTTCTGTACATAATATTAGTAAGTAACTACCTCTTCTGAAAATTGATTTTCCAAATGCAAAATGCAAAAAGGGAAGCATAGGCAAGAGGGAAGGCAATAAGAACAAGAGCCACAAGCCATGACTCATTGTGTTTAAACCCATAGTAGTCTTCTAGAAATGACTGCACTGATTTCTTCTCCCCAAATATCACTATCTCTTTCTTCACATCTCCATACTGTGAAGTCAGTAGTCCATTCAGTGACCAACCTGTTGGACATATCCAATAGCACCACACCCACCACTTTGGCATTTTCTGCATTTTCCATTGCAATATCAGATTATGAATAACAAACAAAACACCCTATTTAAATTTTATATTTTAGCACGCTCCCTCAAGTGCAATCCTATTATCGCTTTGCACGTGGGTTCAAACACCCATGCTGCATTGGGATTCAAACTTGTGACCTTTAGGTTACTAAGACTCTGATACCATGTAGAGAACCAACTCAACAAAAAGTTAAAATTTTTGGGTTGCAGTTAAGTTTGACATGCATGATATCAGAGTTTGTTTGGTTTGGGCATAATGGCCCATCTCTATTGCCTCCCTTCTTGGTCCACGTGCAGGCCGGATACACAATAGATCATGCACGTGGATAGGTGGACCTTAAGTCGGGAGTGTCACTTAACACTCCCCTCACGTGCAAACCAAATAAGAGAAATGAGTATGGGCCCAGGCCTACACGTGGTTAGGTGGACTTTACGTCGAGAGTATCCCTTAACAAATCAAAACAAGTAGACATGTTTTATTATATATTACCGGTCCTGGAATGAGGAAGCCTGAGAAGAGGTTGAGTATGGTGTAGATTGCAGATGCAAATATGGAAGCTACTTGGAGATTTGAGCTCACTGAGACTATAAGCATCCCAAGATACACAAAGTATAGGAATGTGCAGAAGGTTGCATATATGAACCAGAAAATCTTGTACAAGGAACATTCGAACCCCATCATAGGATACACAATGGCAGTGTACAAGATTGCTTGGAGTAGTATGTATGGCACTTCAATGGTCACCTACAACACCATTTTTGTTAACACACAAATTAATCAATAATACTAATAGCTTAGCTGGCTAGAGCGGTAATTTCGAACCTGTGCTAATGAGTATGCCCATGAAGAGTACATTCCAGCAAATTTCTCGCGGTATAGGACAGTGCGCTCTGTTTCCACATACGACAGAACTGATGAACAATTGTTGATACCTAGAAAGATTACTGCAATGTACATGGATCCAAGTATATTGAACAAGTCTTGTTCATTGTTGCTGCAGAAACATAGATATTATGAGCTTTTCGGTTTCAAGAACTTCAAAAAATCAATAACAACTATTTGCTAGTTTTAGTTACTGTCATCTGCACAACTACTTGCACTGTCTTTTTCTTTCTTTTCATGTGCATTTGTGTCTTAACACACATGGCTTCACTAGGAGTCAAATGTTACTGATTACTGATTACTACTGTTTTATCAGAATCCAACTATATGTATATATATATATATATATAGACTTACATTGTGCCTCCTTTCTGCCAAAATATTGCCCCAAACAGCAGCGCTGCAGCGATCATAAACATGAAACGAACCAAGTTGTACTCGGGACTTCTCCAATAGGACAAGTGCTGTTTCCACAGACATGCCATGAATTGTACCCAACCATTTTGTGGATAACGAGTGGGGAAATGCAAGTCTTTGGAACCAGGAAGTGGTTCGCTTAGTTGATTTACCAGATCGATGGTCTCTCTGCGTACCAAGAAAATGATTGTTCAGCTTCTTGTTGCATATAATGCAACTAATCTGACTACAGATTTCAAAACTAGTTTACTTACTGGTATAGACGCGACTTCTTATAGATGTTTGCGAAATCTAAACCAAGTTCGGCCTCAACTGATGCAGAAGTAACTTCTAACATCCATGTTGCCGGGTTATAATTATCTTTGATCTTTGGCACACCAGAAATACCCTATTGCTCACAATTCTTTAATATATAACAAACTTTATTCGTGCAATATGTATATATGTGACACTTGCTGATACAGCTAGAAACTATGGACATACCTCAAAATATTCGATGAGTTTACTAGAATGATGACCTAGCTTTCCCGAATATATAATATGTCCTCCTGTTTTCATCAGAATCAACTGCACGAATAGGAATATGAGACACATGCCTAGCTTTTAGAGGACTATAAAATTTTGCCAACACTTTTGTGCAGCAAAAGTTATGCATTTTGAAGAGGATTAGCTCCTACCTCATCAAAGGCCTCAAAGACATCAATACTTGGTTGGTGGATAGTGCAAACCGTTGTCCTCCCTGTTGCGACTACATTCTTGACTGCGCGTACTACAACTGCAGCTGCTCTGGCATCTAAACCAGATGTAGGCTCATCCATGAAAATTATTGATGGATTGGAAACAAGCTCCACAGCAATTGTTAGCCTCTTTCGCTGCTCCGTAGATAGGCCACTCTGTCCAGCAATGCCAACTAACGAATCTTTCAAGTCATCAAGCTCAATTGTTTCAATCACTTCCTCAACAAATTTCTGCATAAAGAATCACCACTTTATGGTCATGTTCATGATCTAAATGATGGTACAAAGTTGTAACTATTTGTGGAGAGATCGAAGATCATACTGCTTTTGTTTGTGGATCAATCTCTGGTGGCAAGCGCAACCAAGCCGAGTATATTAATGATTCCTCTACTGTGATCTGTGGAGAATGTATGTCATATTGCTCGCAGTAGCCTGATATTCTAGCGAATGTCTTCTGAACTTTGGGATAGCCTCCGATTCTTATGTCTCCTTCAATGACACCTCCGGTTTTCCTTCCACAAAGAACATCCATCAGAGTTGTTTTCCCAGCCCCACTCACTCCCATCAAAGCCGTCAAGACTCCAGGCCTAAATGCTCCTGTTATGTCATGAAGAAGCTGAAGTTTCTTTGAAGTGACACCATGCTCTTTCATTTGCTGTCCAGTGGGAATATATGTTAGAGCTTCCTTGTCCAACAATTTTATGATGATTACATGTGACTTCTTGAATTGCTTACCTGGGGAGTAACAACATGGTACTGCACGTCCTTGAATGACATTGCCAGAGGCTCAAATGGCAGGACCATTGTCCCTGCATTCTCTACATGTAGTAACCAAAAGCGTGTTACTTTGAGAGTGCTGTATACTTATATTGTATAATATGTGACTTAGTTCCATCTTTACCTGTTTTTCTTGTTTCTGCACCAGTCCTGGGAAGACTTGATTCCTCGTGTTTTCCTCCTTTGTTTAGTTTGGAGATGTTCTTTATAGAAACAATAGCTCGAGACATCTTTGGAGCTGCATCAGTTCAAGATTCTTTCTGGTAAATATATGGAAAGATTGTGACAGAGCTATGAGTTTATGCCTATTCATGCATTCAAATAACTTACGTCTGAGGTAAGTTGAGGCCGCGATGAATCCAAGATCAAAGAATAGAGTGAATCCAAGCAAAGCGCCAAACGAAATCCAGTAAAAGTAGCCAGGAAAGTTCAAACCATGACGAGTTAAAACATAATGTCCTATGGTTGTGTTCCCTGTCATTGCCTGGAATGAAAACCAAAAGATGCTATCAGTAAATTCAAGTCACTTTAGCAATGGACTGAGAAGATTTGAGTTCACCTTTTGCCAGCGCGGGGCGAGGAATTCATTTAATGAAATACCAATTTCTCCGTATGTCATAGGAGAAAGCCAGAATCCCCATTTCAGCCAAGGAGGCAAAGAAGCTGCAATGCAATGCAAAGCACAGTCTATCTTGAGTATTCAAGTTGTTGCATCACTTTAAAGAAAAAGAAGAAGTAACAATTTGATGAATTGGCTTACGAAATGGAACAATGAACCCTCCAAACAAGAACATTAGTACCAAAATGATGAAACCAAAAGTTGTTGCAGCAACCATGGTTTGGAAAATTGAGGCAATAAAACGACACATTGATGTCGATGCCATATGCAGACCAAACAGCAGAAGAAACTGACAGAAAAACCTTCAAAAACAAAACATCCCATACGCAGAATATGAGTAATTTAGTAAATTTAAGAGGAAATTAAGGTATATACATTCTTTGTCCAAACCTACTGACCTTCCAACTTCAGGGCTGTACCCTATAACATAGTAAGTAATTGCAGTCCACATCAAAGAATCAGCCAGTGAAAGTGGAATCTTTAAGATGGAGGCAGGAATCGAATATGCCCACGCTGGGTATAGATACAGTTCTCTCTGTTTGTAAAAGATCGGAAGCCTAATGATAGTCAAGGACAGCTCTGCAACTCCATTTGTCATGAGTCTCACAAGTGTATAAAACAAAGCACCCATATAATAATTTGCATGCTCCAAGTCTATGTCCATCCGGGTACGTATAAATACTGTCATTGCTATGAATGCTGTGATGACAAGCTGATACAAATCGGAACTTAAAACTTGTTAGTTTTTGAAGCTTGATTCAAGAAAATGTATTCATGTCAATCAGTGAGTACCTGCATTATCTTGAAAACATAGACAAACGAGTTACGCTTCATCAGAAGCATCTCTCTAGACATGCAAGCTTTGAATAGTTCCCATTTGCTCAAAGAGTACATGCTAAATGATAAAGCATTCTTGTGGGAGTGTGACTTATCGTAGGGTCTTAAGAGTTCCTCATCTAACTTCTGTCCATGATAACTTGCTTTGAACATTTCACGCAAATGATCCACAGAAACATAGTTGTAGGGAAGGTCTTTGCGATGCCAGTACTGTCCTTGATCCTTCTTGGAGATCACCTGTTCATAGTGAAGAAAACCAAAAACCAACAAATGTCAGACAAAACTAAAGTCGTGATTCTTGTATAGCCCTATAACAAGTAACAAATTCTCAAACCTCCTGAAGGAAGTCTGCAGCGCCCTTTCTTTCAGGGCACTTGAAACCACAATCCTCAAAGAACTGAAGTGCGTGACTGCGAGGACCATGGTACACAACCTTCCCTTCTGCCATCAGTATTAAGTCATCAAATAGATCAAAGGTTTCGGGTGCTGGCTGAAGAAGGGAGATCAATGCAGTTGCGTCGGTAATGTGGACCATCTGCTGTAGACAAGTGACTATCTGAAAGGTTGTGGAGCTGTCTAGTCCGTTCGATATTTCATCCATAAATAGAGCTTTTGTTGGACCAACAATCATCTCTCCTGCCATGAAAATTTCCCCAAGAAAATAGCACCAATTTTATCAGTGACATGCAGTTTCAAAGTAAGATCACAAAGAAGAGAAATTGTTTTTTCTTAGTACCTGTTGTCAACCTTTTCTTCTGGCCGCCTGAAATACCTCTTTTCAATGCATCACCAACCATTATGTCGCCACAGATATCCAATCCAAGGATCTAAGTAACATGATGCATTAGTACATTTTCTTGATCAATCTTCTTTTAGCTACTTCATTACCTACACTAATCTAACTACGCACGCACGCGCAAACAAAATTTACCTTTAAAACATAATCCGTTTGGAGATTTTTCCTTTGTCCTTCAACTGAAGTTGCCTGTCAAAAAGTGAGTTTGTACCTTGTTAGCAAGTGATCAGCAGAGTCTTAAAGTCATTTGTTAAGATGGGCATATATTGATTACCTTCATGAATGTGTCAATGTTCGGGTCAGGAACAATTCCTTCTTCTTTCTCTCTTCTGATGACTTCCATCATTGTTTCTTTAAAGCGAGAAATGGAAGATGTTCAATTTGTTGCCGATGAATAATGCAGTTTCAAACTAATTTACATACAAATAAATAATCTGTTTTACCTGCTCGGCTTCCGACTCCTTGGCAGCACGCTGAAAAATCGATTGTTTCCCTCACAGTCATTTCGGGGATGTGTAAATCATGCTGGCTTATGTAAGCTGATGTTTTCTGCGCGACAAACTCGTCTAGCCTATGACCATTATATGAGATTTCTCCTGCCACCTAAAGAAACAATTATTGCAACTTATGATATATATGCTCTTCAATCTACATACATGTTTCTGGTGTTCATTTGGTTATCTATGAACTTTTGAATGTTAGAACACAAAAATAACAGAAAAGTTCTGTATTGAATTGCTTAAATATTGTTAAACTTGACTCCAGCCCCAAAACTTAAGCTGACAAGTGAAAGGCCCAACTATTGTATATCTATTGGCGACTTCACATTCTTTTGACGTGGGATACATTAACACTCCACCTCACGTGCAAGCCGAATAACACAACAGACCCTGCACGTGGACCAAGATGGGAAGCAACAAATACAAGTCACTAGGCCCAAACCAAACCAGTTCTTGTACCATGTAAAAAACCCACTCAACTAAAAGCTTAAGCTGATAGTTGACGGCCCAATTTAATATTTATACTCTAAAAATAGAGATTGACAAGTTGAAGATGGTACAAATAGATTGCAACTATGAAGAAGGCTGACCTTGAAAGAGTGGTCTAGTTTTCCTGCAAGAGCCAACAATAAGGTGGTTTTGCCACAGCCTGGGGGGCCAAGAAGAAGAGTCATTCTGCAAAGAAAACAATCTTTCATGGATCATTATTGCAAAGCTAAGATTATGTTCAAATGGGTAATAACTAAAAATACCTAGAGGGTCTGATTATGCCGCTGACATCCTTGAGAATGCTTATCGTGGCTTCTCGAGACTTGCATTGTATTAGGCTCAAAGGAACCTGTCAAATGATCATATATATTGTAATTCATTTCATGAGTTATTTGCCTATACAGACATGTTTCACAGATTTGAGCTACTTACAGACAACATGGTGAGCAATGAGTTCCACAAGGTGGGGAGGGGCTTTCCTTGAACAACCTCACACACTGCCTCCACAGACAGATTCTGATACCTCACCTCCACAGTTGGTAATTTCACATTCACTCTAAAACCAGATTCATTTTTTAAAGAAAACCCAAGAATACATGAACAAATTCAATTACTAGTAATTGAAATTACCTGTCAATTCTGTCCCTAAAAGTCTTGAGCAAGTGGAGATTATCATGGTGAATGTGGGAGATGAGGTTTTCAATGAACAAGTGCCTCTCTCCAGCTCCAAGCTCAGTGACATCAACAACCCTCTTCCCACCACCTGATGATTCAGCTTCTTTAGCTTCCACAAGAGATGTCCTGAGCCTCTTGAATGTGGGCAGTCTCTGGATTGCAGCCCACTGCAGCTTAAGCTCTTTGTCTTCTTCCATCTCTGGGGACTCTCTTCTCATCCTAAAGCTTGATCTTCCATTATTGTTCCCTATACCTGTTAGCTCCATTTTAATTTTGTGCTTACAGGATATGCAAATTATTGTCTGCTTTTATATAGCTTTCTTGATGGGGTGGGTGGTTAACAGGACTGGACTCACTGCTTTTTTGTTGACTTGACATTCTTGAGCAACAACCTCAACTTTAGTTGCTTTTCAAGATAATTTGCTATTACTACTAGAGTTGACAATTTGAACTTTGAATATAAAACATTAATTTAAATTGTATCGAATAAAATTCAGACTTTTAAAGGACAATGAGCAAATTTGTTTTATCCGATCTGGTCATGTTTTTTTTTGCAAGAAAAGTTTAATCGGGTTCGAAATTGATTGGCTCAAATCGGATCGCATCTCTATCGGATTGGATCTAAATTGTCAATTTTAATTAAACAATTATATATGTCTTAATTTTCATTAAGTCCACATAATGCCAAATTTCTAGTTACTATTCTTTACAAAGCTCCGTATTATCAATGGCAACTAGTACTAATTTAAATGCATGTACAGCTCCGTTTACTTTAAAAGCCCAATTTCAGATTTTTATAATAATAAAAACATTATTTTAGCAATTATAGTTAAATAGAGTTTATAAAATATGTTTATGAAATATATGTCAATTAGAGATTGTGAGTTGCAACAAGTCATTTTTGTTTTATTTTTATTTGGGAAAGCAACAAGTCATTTAATTAAATACACGTATGTATCGTTTTCATTTCAACAAACCCACTTCAACACGTAGGCATTCTTATCACTTTAATAAACTCATTCAAACATAATAAGCATGCCCATGTCACTCCTAAATTTAGCAACCTTACCTCATGCATATACTCATCATGCTTAATTAACACACAAATTATCACCTCAATAAAATTGTGGGACGGAGCGATTTATTGAATCTTAGATTTTTTTTTAAAAAGAGAGTAAATGATTCTATTGATTAAAAAAATGCAGTGCCCAGGATACACAAATGACGTTCTATAGGACCTCATATCAACGTGTTGTCTATCATGAATCCGACTAATCGACACCCATAATAAACTTCCTGAGCTAGAGCATGCTCAGCTGTAAGACGCCCCCTTTAAACAACTTTATTCCATCGGTTCCTTGGACCCATGCCCGAGAACCGTTCCAGTTGCCCCTCCAACCGGCCATACCATTAACTAAAGTCAAACTAAGAAACAGAAAAAACAAACCGAAACTAACAAAATAAAAGTAAAAACGAGAAACAAGTAACCAAAAACCCAC
>JAYMTK010001251.1:0-17047 GCA_036897405.1 Pelargonium myrrhifolium | reverse complement strand
TAGGCAGGGTAAAAACCAACTATGGGTCTGTAATAATCTTGACAATATCCGTCTCTGATTGTGTTATATATATATATATATGCGTATTTTCAAAAAAAAAAAAAACTTTTTTCATCATACACAAGTTGAAGGTAATTTTTTATATAAAAAAAAGAGTTTTTTTTTATAGGAAGTAAATATATAAATTACCAATTAAAATGCATGGAGGCTACATCCCAAAGTTCATATTTTAAATCAAACCACAAACTACTAGCAGAATCCAACCAAGAAACCTGGCAAACCAAATACAAGAAAACATAATCGTACTCAAAATATGCTAGCCCAAATAAAAAGGACAAGAGAACGCAATCTCCATCCACATCTACACCTAACATAATCACTATGGAGAGGTGTTCGACCTCTTTAATAACACTCCATGTAGAAGACAAAATTGCTAAACTTCCCGCGATGCACTAGTCCTAAACCAAGACTTGAGTAGCAAGGAGAACTAGTCGGGGAGAAACATTCATCATCTAGCAGTTGTAGTTTTGCGGGAATCTCCCTTCCCAGTACCCATTCAACCAAAGGCCAACTAAATCTTAGGTAACTGGTCCAGAGGTCTCTCATTCGACCATATGGACTTGAGAGACCAGGTCCGTGCTAATGGCCGAGCTTCCGCTTGCCTCTGATTCCATCCTTTTTCGTTTCACCACTGGTTCACCTGCCAGTGGTGCCTCCTTGTTCGCCAGGCTTTCGCCTATTATAGTAGTTGTAGGGATAAACCCCTTTTGTCTGATCCGTCTCCCTTCCCATGCGACCCTTCTGCCACTGAGAGCCCCATTCTCGGGACGAGCTGCGTATGAGAGCACGCAGATCTGTGAAAAAAATACGATTCTCTTCTACCCCATCTGTATCAAACAACTCTTGACACGAATCATCGTCATGACCCATTACTCCACAAAAGAAGCAAAAATTGTGGTACCCTTTTGTACCTGAAATATATCGCCCCCACTCTTTCTCGGATATCTTAATGTTCATCATTCTCCTAAGAGAACTTCTTACATTCATTGCTACCTCAATCCTAAGATAAGACACCTGACCCTCCTCCTTATTTTTCTTGTCTATTTCTATACACTTCATGACCCAGTTCCCGATTCCCACTAAAATAATATCAGTATCACAGTATTCAGGAACATTATATATCTAGACCCATAGAACAATCTCATTTAAATCCACCAAACCCGCCCTATTCCCCAAAGCCAGCAGTTTAACAATCAAAGCATGAAAATTATATAGCCAAGGGCCACAGTTCAATACCTTATTTGTGTCCCGCTCGTGAAAAAATTCAAAAATTAATTGCTACTCCCCACGTTGTGGTCCCTTATCGATCACCTCCTTCAGCTTCATTCCCTTCATCGGCCTCAATGTCGTCAGGAAACGATCCGTCATTGGCCCGTTGTATATGATAGCCTCTGTCAAAAATCTACCCACCACTTTTCATGACCGCCAGCCCATTTCCGGCGCACAGTCCTCCGTAGAAAGTGCCTAGTTCCAGCCCACGGACCTTGCGGACCAGTCCTGTCGTTGGATCCCCCCTCCCACTGTCTTCTTGAACTACCTCCTTGCCCTTCCCTACACCTTCCCCGCCGGTCCTCTCCTCTGCTCGCCTTTTCTCCAGAGTGGCGAGCCTTTTAATCAAGCTCCCCTTCTCTAGAGATAGCGTTCCCCCGTGACCCCTCCCACTCCCACACCCTCCTCCAATTGGTTGCACCATCCCAACCATTTCTGTTTTTTCTTCTCTCCACTTACTCTCCTCATTATTTTTAAAAGAGATAATCCTCTTGATTTAGCAACTCACATATTGGATATTGAGATTGCTTCCTATCATGTAGGCTCACGCCGCTCAAGAGCATGTTAGTTAATTGTACGTTTTCTTTATATTTATATATATATGTAATTAGAGTTAAATAGCTTTGTCTACCCATTCGTTTTTTGAGTTTAGTTCCTAATTAGAGTTTTGTCTTTCTTTTTATCTAAAAAAAAAATCATGTTATATTAATTATAAATCAAATATTACAAAATTAAAATTCCTTCAAGAGCCTTTAAGTATGTCAATTACTCTAAGCCTGACATAGACGTGATGACCTAGCAGAAACATAAGTCACATGATTCGCAAACCTACTAACAAAACAAAAATCTATACTAGCAACACGCTCAACAAGATTCAAAGTATCACCCATAATCAAACCGAAGGCATTGATTTTATCCTCTCCTTTTATCTTCAGGGCTTCTAAGACTTGAAGGGCATCATAGTCCACCATAAAACAACTTTCAATAAAGGAAGACAAATTAAAACAAAACTTCCAACAAGAAAAAACAGACCGCAAAATCCAGCCAAGGAGTAAAAACAAACTATAAAACTAATATAAGTATTAAAATGCGATTTAAAATTTTTTATTAAAAAAAACATGAAAAGAATCAATCTATATGTAGTGAACATACTCTCACAAACTATTCAATAATGGATGCGGAGATGATAATACGACGTCTGCAAGTTGATCGAATAAGAGGAGTCGATAGTGATGATGAAACCAACGGAAGAACAAGACTAATCATGTCGAATTTGCTAAATATGTGTTTATTCGATATAAATAATGCGAGCAAAACGATTGAACCACCGCCGACCAAAAAAGATCAACGATGGTTCAGAGAAAATACTTTGATGAAGAACAAGGATGACAATTAGGATTTCTGGAGAGAAGAGAAAAAACATGCAACTTTTAATTGTTTTACCCTTTTTAGGGTTTTACCTTCTTTGAGTCTCTATAAAAAAATTATTAATAAACTCACTTAAATGGCTATAGCCGATTTTCAGGTACCACATCATCATGCCACGCTAGATATGTAGTGCAGTGTGCATGTCACGTTATCACATCGTTGTAACGTGGCAACTAAAAATCGACTACAACTGGTTGAGTGAATTTATTATAATAATAAAATGATCTACAATAGGTCAAACAAAGAAAATCCCTAATTATAGACTAAACTCAAAAAATGTGTCAGTCTAGATAAGACAAAACCATTTAACCCAAATATATACGCCCTTGGTCCCGAAATAAGTGTTTTTGTTTCTATTTTGAGAAAATTCAATGAAAAATTAGTTAGCGTGATATGTTTATTTTTATATCATCATGATCATGTGTTAAAAGATATTGACTTGTTATTAGAATATTGTTGACAATTTATGCATAACTAACTTACTAAAAAAAGGAAGTAAGACACTCTATTTGGGAAAATTTTAAGAAAAATAAGACCCTTATTTTGAGACAATGTGAGTATATATTTAATGAGTTAATTACAGTTCACTACCATTTACTATACCTCATTTGCACTTCATTACCCTCAATTACAAAATTAATTATTCACTAATCTCAACTTTTCAAACATTTGCAAATAGGTTTTTCTTTTAACTGTCGTCGGTTGAAAGTTGAAAAGACGAAAATGCCCCTAACATTTCACTACCACGTACTTTGCACTTCTAACATTTCACTATCAAGTACTTTATACTTCTAACATTTCACTATCTTGTACTTCATACTTCTAACATTTTACTGCCCTACACTTATGAAATGTTTGGGGTATTTTCGTCTTTTCATCTTTTAACTGATGGTAGTTAGACAGAAAAACGTTTTGTAAATGTTTGGAAAGTTGAGGGTAGTGAATAGTTAATTTTGTAATTGAGGGTATTGAAGTGCAAACGGTCATTCTTTTCTTTACTCCCACCATCTCCCTCATCTATCTTCTATCTTCTCCGCGTCAGCCTCTCATGGAGTTTTTGTGGGGCTCAAATCACCGCCAAAACGGCAGTGCTCTTCCGTCTAGGTGAGTTGCCAGCCTTTGTGGGCGGATATGTGGCTGTTCCTGCTAGATCCGTGCTCAAATCTTCAAATCTGTCATTTTTTGACAGCCGACCAGATCCCGGCCACCTTTCGGCTTCGCCAAAAATCAGGTCGGGTCTTTGTTCCATGTTCATAGCGCGTTCAAGTCTCCGCCGCTCCACCTCCATACGCACTCCCACACGCCGCCATCAGTGTCGGAGACCCAATCATCATCGTTGACACCATCATGCTCAGAAGACTCCGATGGTTCGACCCATTTCAGTAGCTCCTCTAATCGCATCTGGCAATCTCTCCAGCAACTGTTGCTCTCCTCTTTCCTCGCCAATCTCTTTCTCTAGCCAGATGTCAACCTCATTTTTCAGCTTGGGTTCATTTCTACTGTCACCGGAGTTCACTCGCACTATCCCCGCTGCAGCCACGCCATCTCTGTCTCTCTGACCAGCTCCCATACATTGGATTAAGTTATTCCACCGGCATCAGACTCACTATGCTCAAGTTTCGTCTTCTTCAAATCCGCCGTCACCGCTTTGGCCATCTTTTCCGGAGACTATTGAAGTGTCAATCAATCAACTCGGGCAATGGACCCTCATTTATGGCTTGATCTTGGAAATTTCATTCTCTCACTTTTCGGTCATTTCTCTTCAACAGTTGGTGTTCTCAATATTGGACATGGTTTCGTTAATGTACTCTCTTTCTTTTCATTGAAACATTGAAACTATATTGCTCCTTTCATTTGTACTATGTTTTCCTTTTGGATTAATCTATAAATTACCGATTGCTGATAAAAAAAATGGGGTATACTACAAAGGCTTGAACTTTAATTAACCCGTATTTAATTGACAGAAAACGTGCGTGCAAGCATAACATTAACGCGGGGTGGATGATCCAACTCTGATGTGCTGTGGGGTATTGCATATTTGTAGGGCAAACTCGAAATTATTTACAAGGGTTTCATCTATCTATCTATCTATCTATAAGGAACAAGATCCATTCCACAATGACATTAAAACTATTTGGACTTTAAACCACAGTTGTCAACTGATACAATGGAAGAACAAATACCCTACGTACACTATATTAACATAATCACCTAATTAGTCCGTCCCACTTGTACAAACAACCCAACCCAACCCCGCCCGCCGCCTAATTCATCACCAACAACTTTCATTACTCATACAATAATGCTTCTTCGTTTTTGTAAGTCATAAATGGCTTGGCCTCCTCTTCCCAGCATCTGTTCTCAGCCTCTTTACAGGATTCGCCCAACCAACACTTGCATTTATAGACTGGGCACCGCCCTGGTTTGCCCACCCCTGCTGGGATGATGCTTGCCTCGTTTCCTTTTGTACCGACCCTGGCCCCGGGCTTCTAATACCACGACTCATGCTAGGAGGCGAGACAGGCCCAGCAGATCCCGTCCTTGTCTTTCCCAATGACTTCTCCCTATCTTTCCTCTTCTTCTTGCAGATCACCAGCTCTCCTGGATGCAGTGGAGAGTTCTCCCGCTCCCGGCTGCTGCTACCCCCACCGCTCCCTAACCTTGACTCCTTTTGGGAAATGTGGCCTCCTCTGGACCTTGTGTCTTCAATACAAGGAACTGATCCGCGCTGCGATGACTTCTGAGGAGGGCTTGGATCGGGTTCCACTTCATTTATCATCTTGTGTCTCTTGCTTAACCCAACGCCCAAGGGTCTTGGGGATGGTGCTGAGGATGTAGACACTGGGCTTGAGAAAGAAAGTGCGCTCCTAGATTCTCGGAAATCTGTATCTGGAAATGCAATCTTCAAGATGTCGAAAAAGAGATCATGTACTTTTCTTGCTTCAGATCTTACCTGCGTATTGCACTCGTAACATTAGAACTCGACCATGCTCCAAAAGTGACACAATAATAACCCTCACATTGTCATTTAAAAACAGATATACGAAAAGGAAAATTCATCTGTCACTGAGAGGTGTTGTTGACCACAAAAAACAAGATAGAAAGCCACAAGATCCAGTTTCCCAATCCCAATCAGCTAAACATCAACTGGCGCCGCCAACAATATCATTCTAAGACACCAAGAACCTAGGACCTGGCTGAGTTAGTTTTTAGGTGATGTGCTAATGAGTACCAGGTGGTTAACACATGCGAGGTGCATCAAAGAACTTTTAAATCGATGCAACCTCTTTCCAAGAATTAATTACGGTATAAAGTTCTAAAGCAACATCAAATATGCAGAGAAAAGGCAAAAGTGAAATAAATATCCATACCTCATGAGAGAAACCATAAAAATTCATTGCACTCTTAAGCATAAACTGCACATCAAACACGAGTTCCATCACTCCATTATACTCTGATCTCTCAACACGGTGATCAATCTTCTGTAAATTCAAAAGGTTATTTCCACTCGTGTGGCCAGAACTTTCAATCCTCTTCCACAAATCTGTGAGAAGAGGCACAATTTGATGACCTTGTTTATCTATTCTCCTCTGAAGCTTGCTAATTACATTCTTGCACTGCAAAAGACAGAAATTGTAGGTAAGGTTTCGAAAAAGCATATGCAGTAAAAACATAGAAAGAAAGGGAACAGAAAAATGTTAAACCAATGCCAAATTTTTGTAGCTCAAGTGACATCCATATGCACAAGTTTGAACTTATGTGTCATCTATATCCAAATGTGCGTTACATAATACTGAATTCAACTAAGAATGGATTGGCAGCTACTACATGGCCAAAAGACATCTAATATAGCCTTCATAGCTTCACGATAGATCTCCGAGAAAAGCCTGACCTCCCCTAAAAAGATAACTAACCTCTTTGCCATAATTTAGTGCAGACTGCACAGTAAAAACTAAAAAATTTCTTTAAGCAAATAATTCTCGTACCATGTTTTTGGGGTATGAAGAAAAATAAAACAGATGGAATGACACTAAAAGTCAGTACAACACTTGAACCGATAAAGTAACACCACAATAAAATATGAATACACAACATCCAAAAAAATGCATAAGTGATACTAAGCAATAGGTGGGGACTGGGGAGTATTGTACTATGCGGCACCATTAGCTCAAGAAATTTAATTAAAAAAAATTTATAAAATAAAAGCAGATATATACGCACCCTTCTCTGGATGATGTCTGACATCTTAGTACCAAAAGTTGCAGTACTGCCTGAACTGATTGCTTTATTGTCCCAGTTTTCTATGTGTTCCCCAGCATCATCAGCAGGAGCAGACATGCAATTCAATCTGCTAGATTTAGGTGAAACATGCAATTTTGTTGCATTAGCTATTCGTCTAGAAGGTGCATTCCGTCTACCTTTCACAGACGAATCACTTTGTTCATGCTTTAAAACATAGGCGTCTCCCAATGTTTTGGGTTCAGGATCACTCCTAAAGTGAGCTTGATATTTATTTTCATTTTGGACTGGCAACTGAGACGAATCTCCACGTTGAAGAGATGGCATTTCGTTGCTAGATCTCTCTTCTGGTTTCTCAGCAGTGTGTCGAGGCCGAACTCGAATACTACGCTTTCGTTTTATCTTTGGTTGCAGAACTTGCTCATCTTCACCTTCATCACGGTCATGAATCCAACTTCCAGACTGCTGGTGGTCCATATGAGAATCCCCAGAAGCTGCAATCTCTCCTTCCTCTAAGTCATCCGGCTGCAACACGTTTAATGCATGAAAGTTAACATATGATCATACCTATAACAGAGCATCAACATGAAGAAGGAACATTACATACCAGCCTTTTTGAAAGAGAACTTGGCCTAGCATCTAATGCAGATAGAGATCCAAATTTCTGAGAAGAAAGAGACGGAGAAACCATCTTTGTCAATCTTCGGCTCTCAGAGGAAGATCCTGAGGAACCACCTTCTTCAAGCAAATGGTTATTTCTAGTGCTTTCTGTGGCAAGGGGATACTCATACCTGCCATCATAAGCTGGAACATCTTCTTCTGATTGCTCTTTCTTTGTTGGTGGTTCTCCAACAGCCCCACTAACTTCATCATCTTCAAACTCTTCAATTTCTCCCTCTTCTTCGTGCACGGAATATGCATTTGCCTCATCAGAACTTGCTTCTGAAAAGTCATCATTATCATCATCTATTTCCTTGTAGTTAGGGTACTTTTTCCCCTTCGGACGCCCCCTCTTCCTTTCAGTTTCACTGGGTTCCACACCAACAGTGCCAGCCAATAAACTATTCTTCAAAGGTTTTTTCGATAAACTAGCAATACAGGAATTCACTTCTCTTGTACTTGCTCGAAGCCACTTGGGTACCTGGTCATACCTTGTCATCTCTTCAGCCCAATCCAATTCTTCATCCATCTGATCAAATAATTCAACTTCTTCTTCACTCCTTGCAATCATACGATTCACTTCCAGCAAAGAGGGAACATCATGGAGGGTTTCTTGATACCTCTCCTCGTCATGCAATAATGTCTCCAGAGTCAAGCGTCTTTCTTCATGCGTTGTTCTCTGGTCAAAACGCCCAGCATTAATAACCTCATCAGCCATGTCAATCTTATACTGTTGAATGTTATTTCTTATTAGACTCTCAATAGAACCAATATATCTATCTTTCCCTGCAAGGTCATCCTCCATATCAACTGAACCTCCACTTCTTAGTTCATCCTCCTTTTGATGGCTAGCTATTTTGTCAACAACAGCTTCCATGTAAATGACTTTGACTTCTCTTTTCTGCCCAATGCGGTGGGCTCTGGCAACTGCTTGTTCTTCATTTTTGGGGTTTGGGTCAGGATCATATATGATGACAGTATCAGCAGACTGAAGATTAAGACCACGACCAGCTGCACGAATGCTAAGCAAGAAGATAAAGCAATCCGAACCACTGCTATTGAAGTCCACAATAGCCGATTCACGGTCTTCTAAGCTAGTTGTTCCATCAATACGTCTATAGACAAGTCGTCGCCATTGCAAGTATTCCTCCAATATATCGAGGAGTTTTGTCATGGTACTGAAAAGCAGAACTCGGTGACCTGTCCTCTGGAGTTTTACGAGAATCCTATCCAGGATCCACAACTTCCCACAAGACTTCACAAGGAATTCCTTTGAAATGTCATTGTAATGAGGGTAATTAAGTAGAGGATGATTGCAAGCTTTCCGGAGCTCCATACATCTGTTATTTAAAGTTTTATATATCTTAGCCTGATAATTTGGATTTTTCAGAGATTTATGCTTCTCATCTTCTGGATCAACTCGAAGAGTACCAGTGGATTTGATCCAGTCATAAATAGAACTCTGGATAGCCGACATTCTACATCGTAAAACAATGGATACCTGAAATGGGATACTGGTGTTAGATATCTGAAACAAGATAGAATAAGACCCCTTACAGAATTCAACAGCATACCTTTGGAGGAAGAGAACCTTCTACATCTTCAACACGACGTCTGAGCATAAAAGGCTCTAAAATTTGATGGAGTCGATGAATAATTATAACTTTCTTCTCTGTCTCAAGCCAGTCATCCTCAGCACTGTGAGTCGGAGCTTCCTTTTGAAAGGGTTTAGAAAACCAATCATGAAATGCCTTCCGATTATCAAACACTTCTGGAAGAAGTAGATTTAAAAGTGACCAGAGTTCCTTTAAATCATTCTGCAGAGCAAAAACTAGTCCATGTTAAACTCTAACTCACAACCTTGAGTATAAAAAAATGATCAAGCATAGAGTTTCATTTCTGAGGTATTTGGAAGACCATAATTTGCTCAGCCTTATGAATTGCAATAAATTTTATGTTAGCATTGTACCAAAGGATATGTTCCTGTTTAAATGTTTTTTTAGATCACAAAGACAGTTAACAGGCATACTAAAGCTAGTTCAGTTCTAAAAATCCCAAAGCGAAACCAGGCATCAATTATGACTCTAGCTCAAGAAGCTTACAAACAAACAAACAAAAACAAAGGAATTTTCTCTGTTCACCCAGTGACACATCATACCTTCAGCAATCCATCAGGAATGCCTAAATTTTTCTAGTAAATTGAAGCCAGATTAATTCCTAACACAAAAATCTTCGAACAATTGTACTAGGTCTACTGGAGATGAGGGTAAAAGCATCCAACAAGATGTCACTGAGATTTTTTTTTTCCAACATACTATGTTATTTTTCACAATTACCTTCAAAAAACATTGACAGTCGAAAACAATAAGTTGAATTTTTACAAATAATGTTCTCAACAGCTAAACGATAAAGATATATACAGAAAAATAAAATAAAATAAAATATCAATGAGCTTGAAAGACAATGTCCTTATAGTAAGTCGATCAGTAACAAACTTCAATAAAAATGTTGACCGCCCAATTATCATAATCTTAGGGAAAGCATTTTAACTCATTTGCATATACACAAAAAAAAATAATAGATAAATAAATAAATAAATAAATAAAATAAAAAAAGAAAAAAATCCTCAATATGAGAAGTCCTTCTTTAATCAACCATTTCAAAAGACCGTGCTCTTATTGTTAATCCACAACATCGAACTTCACCAATACAAGTGATAATTACCTGATTATTACAATCTTGGAAAAGGTCAAATTTGCAGTTATTTATTATTATAAAATAATAGTATACGATATGACCCTTGGTCTTACAGGGCTGTCCTAACATACCTGCAATGGTGTCCCTGTGAGAAGAAGACGCCTCTGACAGCGATATCTATCAAGATCGCGTGCTAAAACTGAATCCCTATCCTTCATCCGCTGTGCTTCATCAATTATGATATACTTCCAATCAATTTTTGAAAGTTTTGACCGATCATACATGATGAACTCATAAGTTGTCACAAGGACGTTAAACTTCATAGCAAGAACCTCCTATTTCACCAATGCAAGGTAAAAGTCAACACTACATCAAAAAAATAAAACTTCAAAACCATAAGTAATGTATGTTCCATACTTGAGAAAATAACTTTGATCGCTGATCCTTTCCACCAACATAGAAAATGCACGACACAGAAGGAAGCCAACTATGGAGTTCACTCTGTAAAGTTAACTTAATCAGCATCCACTAACATTAAGTTATAACAAAAATAAAAATGACCAATAAAGACACTAACCTTCCAATTTACCAAAACAGCATTTGGAACAATTATAAGATGTGGACCATAATTTCCTTTGAACTCCATCAAGTAAGCAATCAGTGCCATTACCTACATAGATGAATACAATAAGTGGCTGCATGACTGCATCAAAAAGTAATTTGAAGACTTTAATTGCCTTGTATAACTAATTGAAAGTCCTAAATCAAACCAAGCATTCATGAAATAATGAACCCTAAGAACTAATAAAGGTCAAGTTGCTAGCAATTTTTTTGTTTTAAAGAAAAGTTCCCAACTATTTAAAATGCACCCAAAAGTTTCACCTGTACAGTCTTTCCCAGACCCATTTCATCAGCTAGGATTCCATTTAATTTGTTGTTATACAATGAAAGCATCCATTGCAAACCAACCTGCCAGAACAAACGCCCCAAAAATTAGCCAATAAACAAAGGGGGAAACCCCAAAATAACGATTCAAAAAGTGCAACCTACAAGCTGATAATCTCGTAAAGTTCCCATCCGTAACATTGAAGGTTGCCTTATAACCCTTTCACTAACAGCATGCGCAAGATGATAATACCTGTTCATAACCATGAAATGAAAATATAAAGAACACATCAAATGAATATATTAAAGAGCCTTCTATTTAATAAAGACCATACTTGAAAAAAGAAAGAAAGAAAGAAACACGCATGTTAATATTTGTCAGTTGGCAAAGATTCAGAAAGATAAGTAATGCCAAATTAGTGCATATACTACACATCTACCAGAACTGAACTACCATTCCTATAGAGCCACCCGCCAGAATGATTCTATGAATAAAACATGTTTTCATTATCTTTCCTTGATAATGATATCTGATTTGTTTTATTAAAGAAAAAAAAAAACTGTGAGCATGTATCAAATCAAATAAATAACTTACTTGTTAACAGATGAACTATCCTTCGGTGCGTTCATCTCCATAAACTGGTTTCTTATCAGTACTTCATCGCCAGCACAAGAAGCTGCAGCCCTAACTTCTTCTTCAGAGAGACCCTAAGTCACCAAATAGATAAAAGATTAGATTCTTCTCGCATAAGAAAAGGTAAACCATATGGAAATAAACCAACAAACAAGAGGGAGGAGATGCAGGTGTTTGCTAAAGCCTAAATGGAACAGGTTCAAAAGATATAAAACATTGAGATTGAAAAACAAGAGGGAGGAGAATCATGCCTGCAATCGGGCAGCTGCTGCAGCAGCATTTGCTGCCTCCTCCACTTCCTGTTGATTCTTGGCAGCTGTTATTTTACCACCAAGTTTATTAAGGTATTCTTCCGTCTGAGACAAGAATGATGAAAGAACAGCATATCTCTCTGCAGCATCACCCGGCATACTTGTCTGCTGCTCCAGCAACATCTCCCTGTATCGTTCAACGTCATTGTTCTTCAATGCTTCCATCCTTTTATTCCTATCATCATCCTTTCTCTTCGAAAATTCTCTCAACATTCTCTCGTGATATTTTGCAACTCCCCTATTGCGAGCAGTTCGTGCATCACGGATGGCCCAGTGAGCCTCAAGAAGTTTCTTACGCCACTGAAAAATGGATTTCAATTGCTTCTCTCTAATGGCTTTTTGTGAAGCTGACACTTGCCTGTTCAACTCAAAACGCTGACGATCACACAGTCTCACAAACTTGCGATATGGCCGGTCAGGCATTGACATTATCTCCTGCTGCTGTTTATCAACTTCCTCCCTCACACGGGCCTGCAGATCTAAAAGCCTAAGCTTTTTCTCCTCAATTTGCAATCGCATGACAAGATCAGGCCTAATTCTTTTCCTCTCTAAATTAACTGCTAATAGACTACCAATCTTCTTCAAACTTTCAGTCCTTTTCATGCTTGTTACTTCCATGCCTTCCTCAAAGAGAATATCTTTCACATTATAGGCCAGTGTTAGATTATTATTACTGTTAACCATCATAGCTGAGCCAAATGAGTCATGTTTTCTAGTAAAAAAAGGAAAATCAAATAGTGGCCCATGATACTTTCTGGACGAACTAACATCCTTGGCCTGAGGCACAGTGCCTGCTTGTCCTGCTTTCTTAACTTGCATAGCATCAGGCGCAGAGACCTGTGGTACAACAGCTTTTCCTCTATCTGCAGTAAAGTCACTTCTACCAGGATTTTTCGGATTTCCACGGTCGGCTTCCTGGTCAGATTTGATAGCAAATGCAGTTGCTTGCTGTTCTTCTTTTCCACCACATACCAAAGATTTAGGTTCTTTCATCGCAGCCAATTGCTGTGTACCTTGCATATGAACTGTCGATACAGCTGCCTTCTCTTCTACTGCAACAGCTTCCTCTTTTGAAATATTTGGTCCATTCATTAGTGATACTGCTGAAGAATCCTTCTCATTTAGCTCCAAATTCCTCATGTGCTCTTCTGTAATCTTGCCAGCAGATTTATCCTGATTATTTGCTTCAGCAGGATGAACCGGCTGCTGCTGCTGCTGCTGCAACTCAAGGGGTGGAGGAGCAATAGCTCGTAGAAGCTCTTGTGGGAGAGAACCTTCCCCTTTCTGTTAACCAAGAGATGAAGATAATAGGTTAACACCTTTCACCATATTTATTTAGTAAATCAAAAGTTCACAAAATCTAAAGAGCAATGGCAACAAGAAAGCAAGGGATTATGAATATGCACACATGAGGAAGATAAATTTGAAAACCTTTAGCCTCCTGAATGCTAGTATTTGTGCCTTAAGAACATGCAGTTGCTGTTTGGTGAATCCAAATCGCTGCTGGTGCATCTGGACCGCCTCTCCACCCTGTGAAGGCAAGTGAATAGCCGAACCCGCATCATTAGAAGGACCTGAAGATTGTGGAGAAGATCGATTTGGCTGCCTAAGATATTGCATCTGTGAAGTTTCTGCACCAAATGGGGAATTCTTTGCATGCAAAGAATGATCTGGACCTTGGCTAACGTTTGCAGATGATGGCTGTGGGGGGTGCATTGGAAGCAATCCATTTCCAGTCGAGCCTGACTGTCTAGATGGCAATTGGTTCTCTCTCCCATTGACAGCAAACTGTTGCATGGCAGTATTGCTAGCATTTTTTGAAAACCCAGGAGTTGAGCCAAATGCACCGGATGGAATTGCCTGCCTAGCTTTAGCAGATCCAGGTTGCCCAGATACATCACTGGAAGAATTACCACGGGGAGAACTCTCACTTGGACCTGGCGGAGAAGTAACCTGCTGCGTTGACACTGGGACAGGTGATGATTGAGCACCCATACTGCTTTCACTTGCTTTTTGCTGTTGTAAAGCAGCCATCCTAGATTGCATAATAAGCTGTGCCGCCAAACCAGCATGTGCAGGGGATGACAAATCAATATTGCGCTCAAGTGCCCATGCCTGCACAGCTTGCAACTGTGCAGCAACAGCGAGCTGGTTGTTTGCCATGTTTTGAATGGTTTGCTGAGTCTGTGGTGCCTGCATGGGCCTTATGACATTTGCAGGCAACATTTGACCAATAGCTGCCGGCTGGGTTGAAGGTTTTGGTTCATTCCTCTGATCAGAGGGTGCCTGCTGGCTTTGTTCCATCTGCTTTTCCCCACGGATGAGATGTTCAGAAGAGTTCTTAGAGGACGAAGCTTGAGCCTGGTTAGCTGCCTGCATGGAAATCAGTTCCTGCATTTTCAGATTTCCGACACGCACATCTTGATCCTTGCCAGCTGCAGGGCTCAACAATCCCATTTTAGCATGTTGCTGATTTTGCATTGCCAAAGCCGATTTCTGCTGGTGAGCAAACTGAAGATAAGCTTGATGTACTGGATTCAATACTTGTTGCTCAACACCTTGATTCCGATTCGGACTCTCCTGGGTGGAACCATGCTGTTGAGCCAAATCAAAGAACTTCCTGTGCTGTTGAGGCAGTTGCATGGAGCCCTGGGGTGAAGCATAATTGCTGTTTCCCATTACCCCTTGCAGACCGCCGGCCTGATATGCCAGTAGAGCTTCATTTCCACCTGGTTTTCGGAGTAATTGTTGTTGTAATGACTGCATATACAATCCATGACATAAACTGAGTTAGATGAGAGCATTTTATATTTAAGTAATATAGATTACAAAACTTGGCAAGAAATCCTACCCAAAAACTGATAACAAGTCAGCAAGTATTTAATTGATATAAAGACAGACATCAAGCCAATACACATATCATTTATGATGAAGGACTATCAGTTAAAAAATAACTGCCAATACGACTCGATGAACATGTGAAACTAGATAATAATGAGAGAGTGAAATGGATATATGATGCCACTAGCATATCAGAATATGGATGATAGACCATACATTCCACAGACGAATGAACTCATAATCCATGAAAAAAAAAAATCAGGCAAAGCAGTGAAACAAATTACATACCACAAGAGCTAAAACAATAAGGGTATGATTGAAGGCAAACTCAAATTCATGAATCAATTGATAAACAAAGAAATAACTGGAGACAAGGTATAAACTTCATTTCCATCAACCACTGAAACAAATATTAAGAGGTCAGCAGAATGAAACCATATGCTTAATTTTACTGACCTCCACAAATAGTGCTGTTTAAATAAGAAGGAAAGCTTGCAGTCATTCTATACTACAGCAAAGCTGTGTTCATTTACCATGCTATTTACAATATACTAATAATAGTCTATCCTTCAATAAATGAACTAATTTCTACATATGAATACACCTAAAACTGAATACATTCACTGACTCAAACAATAATGACACCTCCTCCCATTTCCACCCAAACTCAGATCTTCCCAAGTACACAATGAAGCACAAGAAAATACAATGTAGAGTGCAACAGCCAGAATGGGAAAAATGAAGATTCAATCAACCTGACCTAAGAAATTCAAATTGAACACTTCAAAATTTGGCCACATTATGGTTAATTAAGCAGCTGAAGTAAAAATTCCACCAATCAGACACAAAATTCTTCCATATAAAGACATGTCAAGTTAAACTGAAACTGATAAATGGAATAAACCCAAGCAACCAACCACAATCAACAGAGTGTATGCAACTAAAACACAAAGTGTATTAATTACAAAATTCAGTCGAGCTAAAACCCCAAATGCTCTAATCCAGAATTAGACAATTCACTCAAAATCCACTGTAAACCATTAAAGCCTTACCTGCCTAGACCCTAACTGCTGCTGTTGCTGCTGCTGTTGCTGCTGTATGGGGTCGAACCCTAGGTGCGGGGTGGACACTGCAGATGAGGATGAGGACGGAGACGCCGCCGACGAGTTGGATGCAGCCCGCCCCGCCGGATTCCGGCCGGGCCCACCACCACCGCCACCAGATTGCATGCAATTAAAAGAAAAAAAGCCAAATCCAAAAACGCTAAAAGGAAACAAAAATTAATAAAATCCCAAAAACCCCCAAAAAAACTCCCAAACGCCTCGAAATAAAACCAAAAACCCCAACTTTTCCCTCCGATCCCAACGTTCGAATAAAAAAGCCGTCGTTCCCAATTCGTAATTCTCTCTATAGGCGCACTTTCTCTCTCTAGATTGCAGCGAGTTTCTCTCTCTGAAAGGGGCGATATTTCCGGGGCAGAAGGGGAAGTACAGATCGGGTGGAATTGAGGGCTGTGAGTGTGAGAGAGAAAGTGAGGGAAGCGATGTTGACGGAATCGGTGATTCGACTCTCTCTTTCTCTCTCTCCGTTTCACGCGATTTGCATTTCTCAGTCAAACCCTAAGGATTTTGTTTTTTCCCTCTTTTTTTTTTCTTTTTTTCTTTACTAATACTCGAACCTTTCTCTCTCTCTCCTTCTATTGTATTGGATTGGTAATACCACTCTTTTTTGTGGGCCACCTTCACTGAGGTTACCATTTTACAATTAAGTGCAGTGCACATCTTTTGCCCAGCTTTCTACTCTTTTTTACTGCTCTGCCATTCTATTTTATTTTCCAATTTTTTAATGCTCAAAAGTCAAAACTCATGACAAATATTTTCAGCACTTAATTTTTAATAAAATTAGTTTAAGGCACTGGTTATAAATATTTACAATATATTTTTAAGGGTTTAATGTATATCAGTTGACTGATGTAAAGTTATATCAGTTGCACTAATAAGGTGGTGACACCTCATTTAAAATC
>JAYMTK010001250.1:0-17062 GCA_036897405.1 Pelargonium myrrhifolium | reverse complement strand
CATTAGAATTTAGTCGAAAAAAGAAATATTGACAAAATTAAATAATTGAATCAATCAATTATAACACAAAATAGTTTTTCCCATAATATTTAAAAAATCTTAAATCCCGAGCAAAGCCGGGCTAAAAATACTAGTTGAAAAGGAATTACGACGGAAAACCCCCCGTCATAATTGGCCAAACCATCGTAAATTTTTAGGACGTGGGGTTTTACGACGGGTTTTTTCCATCGTAAAGCCGTCGCAACCCCGTCGTAAATGTCTTTTTCTCGTCGTAAAGCCCGTAGTAAGCTTTGTGCATTTTTTTTGTAGTGACAATTGGTTCTACAAAGTACAAACAACATATTCAAGAACAAAATAACAAGAGAGAAGTCGATCTAACTTTTCACCCATTTTGAAACATTAGCAACAAGTATAGCGAGGGATCATATATCTCTCACTAGAACAGTACATTGATTTAAAGAGGAGTGTTGTCCCTAAACCGTTCATTGCTAAATTAGTTTGACACTCGCTAATGTCTGTCGCAAAATCATTATTTACTAGTACTAAATTGTCGAGGATAAAACTTTCTCCGTCCCTTAAAAAAGATAGGAGAAACTTGCCATCTATCCCTATCAAAATGCATTCTCTACTGTGGTGTGATCTGTCCTCATATTTCACAAATCACAAATTAAGCTTTCAACCAAATTCCATTCTTATCATCACTTGTGTTTTATATTATTCCCATCTTAAAGAAATTTTTTTTCCTCTCTTGTTAATTTAATTACACATCTTCTTCTACCCAAATGGTTAACATAGATATGTGGTGTTGGGGATAAGGTCACAACTCACAATGACTCCTCAGTCAAACATTCTTTCTTGCAGAGGAGACCAGTTGACCATTGACACCTGTCACATGTCACTACTGAGTCAACGACATTTGGTCAACTACTGGACCAGTTTTGCACCAAACACTTTAGTTTCTCTTTTTTATTCCATATGCCAATTTGCATTTGCATTGCATGCACACCAGTCAGGACTATATACCTTTCCATTTATATACAGCCAAAATGTTACCTCATCACTACTCTTATCTATCACTGTTTATCATATCATAATAATTACACATATATATATATATATATATATATATATGGATGTCTACTTACACTATAGAAAATTAAATAACTCATTTCTTTACCGGAAAAAATCAAGTATATCACCACTTGACATGTTGGTTGAGCCGTCCACTTAAATTTAAATTTTTGAGTTGGAGTCAAGTTTAACACAGTAACAAAGTTGGTTTTGCACCCGTTTGTGTTGTATCTCTTCTTGGTCCATGTGTAGATCCGTTATGAAGTCTTTCGCCACCTGATATACCAGTAAAGCTCCTACACCTATCAGGTCAAACTTTTAAGTTTAGAGTCGAGTTTAACATTGTTCATGTTGACGGCTCTTGTGGTCTCCGACCTTCAATAACTCACGTGTGGAAAAAAAAAATACCTACATATAAGAAGCCGATTTAATTATAGCCTCGCATTCTTTTTTTTTTGACAGGAGCTACACAACAGGAGTAGCTCTCCCCTTTAACCCCAAAGCCCACCCCACCCAAATAACCCCAAAACCTCCATCTCATACCGCCAGTAAGGAAACTCGAACCCGAGACCTCAAAGATAATTTTAAGTGCTTAAACCACTTGGCCCACATGCCTTTAGTATAGCCTCGCATTCTTAAAATATAACATAAAATAAATACATATAATGGTAGCTTATAATCAAATATAACTATATATATATATATATATATATCTTCCCTAGCTTTTCACCCATATATATTCCTCTCAAGCTTATAGAGCATTGTTCATTACACTATATATATATATATATATATCTTCCCTAGCTTTTCACCCATATATATTCCTCTCAAGCTTATAGAGCATTGTTCATTACACAAAAGCAAACCAACCACCCCCCAACTCTCTTCTACTTTCAGCACCTATCTTTAAGTTTCTATCTACTTCATGGCATCATCTTCAACAACATCAAACCCTACTTCATCTAACTCAACCATGAGAATCACAGTCGAAAGCAATCCTCCGGAGTCGCGATTATCCGAATTAGGCATCAAATCATGGCCTAAGTAAGTACTGCACACGAGTACTGATAGAGTATAGAATACATACTGATCAACAATTTTCTTCTGCGCTCACAATTCTATAGTTCTTTTCCTCTTATTTTATACTATATAGTTTCTTAGTTATAATTTCGTTTACATATTAATTTTTGCATAAAATATATAGATGGGGTTGTCCTCCGGGGAAGTACACGCTCAAATTTGATGCAAAAGAAACATGTTACTTGGTGAGAGGCAAGGTCAAGGTGTACCGGAAAGGCTCGCCGGAGTTTGTGGAGTTCGGCGCCGGAGATCTGGTGACCATACCGGAGGGACTGAGTTGCACTTGGGATGTTTCTGTTGCCATTGACAAGTACTACAATTTCGAGTCTTCATCAATATCATGAGGATCTTCATTTCAAGCACTAATTACTAAATTAATTAATAATTTTAGCTTTAATTTATTAATTAATTTGTTTTTGGGATGGTTAGGTTATGCTTATTTTAGCTTTTGGGTTGTTGTTTCTTTGTGAACATGTGGTGGTTGCTAAGTTGTAAAGCTTCGAGTGATATTATTTTTAGCATATATAATATATATTGTAGGCTTCTTTTAAATAGTCATTGCCAAAGTTGACTAATAGATATTTTGGTGTTGCTAAAGTGGAACAATTAGTCACAGTTGCTTTTCGATAAGAAATGTTTGAGTTCGAGATCTTGTATGTATGTACGTTAAAAATGATTAGTTTTAGGCATCATACTCGAGACATCCATGAGAAACCTTAAAAAATAAAATGTTGCCAAAATAATAATGCAAGTATTAGGTATAGTCGCCAAGTGTTGGTTCCTCCAAGCAGCCACGGCCTAGTTGGGGTGAGCGGAGTGGATAAATATATAACAAATCATATGCAGAAACAATATCTATCATTTCATAGTTCAGTATAACATAATAAAATCGGTTGACGTTATAGGCAAATCAAGTTGACACATCTGCATTTTACGAGAGAAAAAAGTAATTCATTTATTAACTCTTTTTTCTTAAAGGTTGTCAAAATCTTATACGAACTTGCAGGAATTAGCTCCTTAAAAGAGTTTTGCATGAGCTTGCCTCTTTTAATAGCTAAACACTATTTTAGAAATTTTACCAAACAACCATACTCTTTTTTTAGTTTTGTGTATGTGTCACCTCCTTTAATTAAGAAAAACTATTGTTACTAAACAAGCACTACTCTAAGAATAGGCCCTGGTAGACGCGCTAAATAGTATTAAACTTGTGGTCGTTTTAATAGAAAAAAAAAATATAAATTCATAAATAAGTCATATGAACGCTAGTTTCACGATTTAGAATTATTATTAAATTATCAAATCTTATATGCTTACATGTTGCATTTGTACACTTATTTGTGTGAGAATATTTTCTAAAATGATAAAAAGGAAAACCAGTAATTCTCTGCTCAATAGTCTCACCAAATCAAGGAAAAATTATAGTATTTATAAACAAATGTTGAATTCATCACACATATATAATAACAAATAGCAGATTATCTTATATACGATTTATCTGTTGCATATACATAAAAAAATTTTTTTCCATGAGTGGTCAGCTTAGAAGAATTTTATTGTGAAAAGATTTTGATAATATCACAGAAGAAAGTTGTTTTGTTTGTCTGAAAAGAGGACTCCTTTATTGTTGCTTTCTAGCTAACCAAGCACATGAAATGCACCTTAACTTAAGCATCTTTATAAGCTTTTTGACATGCCAGAATCAATCACCAACACACAATTTCAATTTAAAAGCTACTCAATATTTCTTTCTTCTACCTTTTGCTTGTTGTAGTTATCCAAACCCTAATTTCAAAAAGGAAAAAAGAACTTAGCTGCACATTCTGCAGCAAAAACATTATATAAATGTGAAACTATTTTAAACAACTAAGAATTAAAATATTAGAAACATATAATGAAAAGTTGTAAATAAGCAGCTCGCGATCAACAATTAACGCTTTTAATTCATAACACGCATGACCTAATTTCCATTTGTAACGTGTAGGATTACAAGAGCAACAATTACTCGAACTGAGACTTAAAGTTAAACTTAAATAATTACTAACAAGTTAATTCATGAGCTTAAATGGTGGTTATTAGCTACTATTAAGTGAATGAATATGTATTTTACAAGCTCAATATATTGAAATCAAAATATTATATTACATTACTTTAAGTAGTTTATTCATTAATATACACAATACTAACAAAGTAACAACATATGAAGATAAAAAAAAATGCAATGGATGGTCCAAATTGAAAGATATATATAAAGATTAAAGAGAAAGAAAATGAAATAAAATAAAATGTAAATAGCTAGTGAGGTGGTTGATGGATAATGTTTGAGAAAGGAATATAACTTGACTGAAGTTTACACTTTACAGAAGTGTGAAGTTGTTATCATGTTTTTGTCATTTTTTTGTGTCTTCTTTGGTAGTCTTTTCCTTGTCCTTTTGACTCCTTTCTTGTTTCATCATTTCATGCATGCTTTGCTGGATACACACCACTACTATGCTTTATCCATCTTCAAGTTATTTTCACATATACATGCAACAATACATTTTTAAATAAATTAGTATATATAAAACCATGCATGTGAAATATTCTACTCACTTTACCCATACAAATATGCCAGTACAATTAATGGTTATATATATATATGTGTGTGCCATGATCTTCACATTTTGACGAACTTTTTGTTATAAAAAAAAAGTCCTACGAAATCCAACACTAAGCTCGTTATAATATCATGATCATTTTTGACTCGTGGCTTGAGAATTTCAATAATAGTGTTCGTCTCGTACATCTGATATTTGAGTTTTGATCCAAGATCTTTTAATGAGTTAGAGCGCATTTGAAATCATTAAATTAGGTTTTCACATCATAACGAGAATAATCATATCTTAAACCTAGAACTCGAGATGTGTGTCCCGAGTTCTGTATTTGGTGTGTGATAGTAAGCATCACTATCATGAAAAATTGAGTGCCGCCACCTATATACTAGAAGGAAAACTTAGAGAGAAACGGGGGGAGTGAAAAAATATATACCAATGTGATAAATGAATTCAAGAAGTGGATAAAGATCTCTTACATATTTAGTAGATAAGGTATTTATACACAAAATAAAAATAAAAATGGAGATGTTGTTGTGACGTTAATTACATGATTGGTTATAGGTAATGACGACATGAAGATATCATTCTTACGTCATGTGAACCATGATGCTATTGTGTTAAGGTGATAATGATGTAATTGTTGTTGCACAAAATTTGAGTAGAACCATCCTCAGGTCGGAGACCCTTCAAGAGGCATGCACAAATGACTTAAAATGAGATAATGTCTATGAGCTACCTCTAACAATAAGTCAAATAGGTAGAGAGGATTTTTAAAGGAGGAAAAATGATATACCATAAAATGTATAAGTGTCCTAAAGTGAGGCATCATGATGTTGATATGTTAGTGATTTTTTTCTACCTTGAGATTTATAAACATTTTATCTTTTTTTGGTCTTCATCTCCTATGTCGTGTCTTCATCTTGTTTCTTGTATGATAGTTCTTGATATCTTTTTATACTCTATCGATGTTCTTTATCTTCATCTTTATATCTAGTTACTCTTTAATCTCCAATGACTTTGTTGAATTAAGTACGAGGATGGAAAAGGTAAAAATAGTCTACATTGAGCTACATGACATGTCGCTAACATGAAACATCACAATAATCATCACTAACCAACTAGGTGATGTTAGATTTCAGGTAGGTCAAGGTAGACTCTCTTTATCTTTTTCAATTCACCCTCTTGCTTAAATTAACAAAATGAGTGGAGATCAAGAGTAACTAGATATAAAAATGAAGATAAAGCACCGATAGAGTGCAAATAGATATAAAAAACAATTATACAACAAATAAGATGAAAACACTACATAGGAGATGAATGCCAAAAAAAGATAAGATTTTTCTAAATCTTAAATCACAACATACACTCACGCAACATTTATCTTTGTTTAGAGAAGGCAACGTTCCACTCTAAAAAATGAAATTGCTGATATAGAAAGAGGTTGAGAAGTGAAAACAAACGTAGCCGTGACAAATATCAAAAGTTGAAAAGAGTGAGTGAGAGTGAAGTTGAGAAAATTCATGAATGATTGAGGGGGCGAAACGATGAGATCAAATGTTAGTTTTAGGCTAGATACTTATAAGGATATCATATGATGTAGAACTAGGGTTTCGTTTGGCAAGCAAACGGGTTGATATGTGGGTTGCCGATGCAAAATATAATTGGGTTGGGTTGGGCCGCCAACTCTTACGGACTAGTAGACTATGTTCATCTGCGGGTGAACTAGACTTTCTTTTTGTTACACCCAAAGTTTGAGAGGAAAGTTACAAAAAGATAGAGTCTATTGTTCATCGAAAACAATCTTGAAAGGGTTAATCAAAAAGCGGTTGAAAATAGTATCTACGAGCTCGAGATGGAATACATTTGTGACTTTACTAGGGATGACATGTAAGTTAGCTCATACCTATCGTGAGAGCGACCAAATGACCGATAAGACGATAAATCTTATCCAAAAAGAAGATGTTAAGATGAGAGTATTTCGAGATGTTTATGATGATTGTTTTGGTTAGTGATGATTGTGACAATATTTCACAGAAGCGATGGGTTAGGTAGCTCAAGATAGTTTTTATTTCTTTGTTTTTTTTGTTACTTGCTTATTTAAACATGTTTAATGGTTTAAAAAAATGTTTAATTGATTCAATTTAATCTAGTATAATAAACACTTATTATTTTCAAATTTATAAAATATTTATATATATTGATAGTCTAATCTATCAATCTATAAAAGTCAATTTTTTAAATGTGTATTAGGGCTTGTTGGGTAGTCTAGTTCAATTGTCTACAAAAGTAAAATATTTATAAAGGTAGTTGGAAGGAATAAAATGTTTATAGAGAATAATAGTCTTGTTTGGTAAACTAATGTATGGAAGAAGTTTGAAAAAGAATTTACTTGATGAGTGTTTGATAAAATTGTCTAAAATGAGGGGTATTATTTTGAAAAGACTAAAACGCCATTCATTTATATTATCACTAATTTTTAATCAATCATAGCAAACAACAATTCAACACCTTATATATAACATTTAAATTTAACTAGGTGGTCGATCCATCTTATAATTAGGTCTACCACGTACATGTATAATAAGAGTTAAACTCATATGAAGCCCTAGGTATACCGCTTACATTGTTGTAACAAACTAAGAGGTAAACACATATACATGTGAGTTTATCGTTTGACGGTATACCTCACAGTTAAAGAGTACACCGCATAGACACATATATGGATGAGCTTAAATGTAACAAACTAGGAGATAAATCCATGTACATGTGGGTTTACCGTCGATATACCTCACAGTTAAAAGATCCACCGCACAAACACAAATTGTGATGAACTTAAATCATAAGTTTACCTACATATGCTCTCGGTACACCATATAATGGTTTTTCTTTGAGAAACTAAACAAAATTCTCACTAAGTTAAACAATAAACAACAAATGCAAGTCAGAAAAAAGTACCTTGAATGAAGATGGTTCACAAACATTCTCTAGTGTTTTCAAAATATTCACCATGTAGTGGGTGAAACGAGTGGTTGTCTTGATGATGATGGTTAAAGAGTTTGTTGAAATTAAATGACAAAATTAACACAAAGAGAGAGGGTAGATAGGTAGGGATAGATGAGTAAAATGACACACAAATTAAAGAGTATTGTGTGTATAAAGTTTCATATAGACCCTACAGTGAATCCCACAAGAGCAACTCGACTCTTGTAGAAATAGCTCATGCAGGAGCTCTATTTCTCTATAAACTCTATAGTGATTGATATAGTAGTTGTTTTGACAAACATCTTTTGAGGAAATTTGTATATATATACATGAATTGTATAGACATCCCAAACAAAGCACGTAGAACATCACGTTATAATACTTATAATTTGGACACAATTTTTTAATTACGAATCAACAAATTTTAAAATAAAACTAATTCCTTTTTAACAAAATAGCAAACCCTAGACAAGCCCTAATGAAAAATCGTAAACAAGAAATTAAGAATATCGAACCCAACAAGCTAAGGTATTGTCCAAAATTATAGGGTTAATTGTACTTAGACTCCCTGAACTTGTCTCGATTTTGCGTTTATATCTCGGAGTTTTTCTTTTTTCAAAACACCCCTAGACTCGTTTGTTTTTTGCGTTTGGTCCTTACGATCTGCTATAGACGGTAGCCACCATCGTGGCACTGCCACATCCCCACACCCGCCACGTGCCAAGTCCACCTTACCCTAAAAATGTGTGAAATTACTATTATACCCTTTAAATTTTTTAATTTTTCATTTAACTCATCTCTTCACCTTCTTTACCACACACACAATCACCTCCACCAATTTTCAATCTCTTTCTCTCTCTCTCTTTGAGTGTGTGAGTCCTTCATTCCCTTCATCTTCCTTTTCCTTTTCCTTTTCCCATATATACACAACACCCTCACCTCCATACAATAACAACCCATCACTCCACAACACACAAATATAGAAACATATATTTACATTTATATTTTGAAATCTGAATTAATTGGAGGTAAAGATTGAAATGGGAAGATGTAGGATTCGATTGAAACGGATTGAGAACAAGATACGCCGGCAAGTGACGTTTTCGAAGAGAAGGACGAGTTTGCTCAAGAAAGCTCACGAGGTCTCCGCGCCGCCGAGCTCAATGTGGTTTGGGGGAATTGTTTCCAGGGTTGGTTTTGTTTTGGGTAGTATGATTTATCTTGGTTTGATGTGAGTTTGTGATTGTTTGTGCTTACTTTTTGGTGGATTTGATCCGGTTTTTGGATTGATGCGGGTTTGTGAACGTCTATATTGGATAGTGTTGATTTTTTTTTTTAATTTGAAAAATCCAGATTCCAACAGCCAGAATTTGAATTTTCCAAAAACGAAGAACAAAAGAAGAGGAAGGAGAAGAATTGTGAGGTGGACTTGCTGATGTGGGGGATGTGACAATGCCACGGTGGAGGTTACCGCCTACGTGGAGATGAAAACCGACTATAACAGGTCATAAGGACCAAACACATAAAAAAATCGAGTCCGTGAGTGTTTTTAAAAAATAAAAAAACCTGAGGGCTAAACGCAAAACCGAGACAAGTACATGGGGTCTAGATACGATTAACCCAAAATTATACAATTATGTAAACCCTAATTAAGAGATTTTAGTAGAGACTTTATAACATGTGTCGTAACATGTAGGAAGAGAAAACATTCACATATAATATATCGGTTTAAGAGATAAATATATAAATAATATTGAATTTCGAAAAAATAAAATAAAATAAAATATGAAAGGCATAATTCCCCAGACTTGAGTCGACGTCTCCTCCGCCCCTCTCCTCTCCTCTCCAAGGCTCGAAAACCTTTCCACCGCCGTTACGTCGCCGCCACCGCTCCTTTTCGCCGCCGGAGAAGGTACGCTTCTTCTCCGACCATTCGTCATATTCTTCTATTTGTAAGGTTACAGCCTACAGGTCTCTGACAATCTGATGGATTACTCTTCTAGGTTATCTTCGCTACCAACTCAGAAAATGGTCTCTTCAAAAGGCGAAGAAGCTCTGGCGTCGGAGGAGGAACAATCAAGCAGCAGCAAGAAAAACAATGCTTCTAAATACTACGATATTTATGGGCCACAAGTACTCTCTCTGATACTTTTTTTTTTTTTTCGAAATTGTTAGGTTTTGTTTGTTTACTAGTAATTGGCATGAAAGCTTACTGTTTGTGGTTTGGACCTAGCTGAATTGAGATATGAATGGAATGGTTACATTGTATGAGGTCTTGACTAATGATCAATGTATATTTGGCAAAGAACAGTTTCAATGAAATTAACCTTTATTTACTGGCACAAGTTTGTTTATGCAGCTCATATTTCTTCTCAACATGAGGTTTTAGGCCCCAGGAGATAGGAGTCCTGAACCCTTCCTTAGGCCCTTTTTTGTTTTTTAATAAGCCAAATTTCCAATGTGTGGTTCAGGGTTGCCTTTCCATGCATGCATGGCTCTGCAAAAGTAGTTTTCCTATGATCATGTGAAAGTTAATTATCGGTGGAGGCGTTAGTTTTTAATATCATATATTGTAATCATGTTGTTGACAGTTCTTTGTTTCGTTTGCAATTGTGGCCTTGTGGGAAGTGGGTGTTACACCAAATGTATTCGAAAACTTGAGCAATGCCGTTGGCTGCATTTCACTATACTGAGGAGTTGCATTATTGATATTAGTCTAAGCCAGGTCTAGAAAATTGTAATTCTGAATTCCTCAGTATTTGCTAAAAACCCGAGAACACATTACATCTTGAGCCGTTTGTTGGTAAAACAATTTGATGCATCTTTTTGCCATATCAAGTGCTAGTTTTTCAACATGTAATGAATTACACACACGCACACTTGACATATTTAAGTTGATTAGTGAGTATTGTGGCATTACTTGGGGATGTGATGTAACACATGATCTGATATGACTTTTCAGGCAAAAGCAGATGTTGTCTTCAACATGCCTCAAAGTAACTCAACTTTGAATTTACATGTAAGTTTTAATGTCATGCAAACATTCCAGGATCTTTGTCAGCTACTGTAAATAGCATAAACATTCTGATTTTTTTTTTTTAATTTATTTAAATCAGGACGTTCAAGGCCTTGTTTCCTGGGTGCTTGCTGATGGATTTATGCCTTCATGGGTTTTTGTAAAAGTAAAGAACGCTCTTCCTCTTCACCTCCTATTTATTGCCTTTTGGCAGATGTATGTGCATTATCGCGTATATGTTTGTGCTATGTTTCTGATGAAAAATGTTCTATTTGAAAATAAATTGAGAAGCAAATAGGGGCATTCAAGATGAATTGAGTTTATTGAAAAAGGTTTTATTTGTATAGAGGTACTGAACTATCATTTTAATGGTTTGCAGAACAAGCCCTTGATTCCAAAAGTGGTTATGGTTTATGCCCCAGGTCTGGATGCGTCTCTGTACTTATCACAGTCCAAGTTGCTTTCAAGTTTTAAAGAATTTTGTGGCAATCCAAGGCCAGTTTTAGCTCTTAGGTTGGCAGACAACTCTTTCACCCTTATCTCTATTTTGGTTTCCTTGCAACATGTTTTTATTTATTTTTTATGTTCTTCTATGCTAGTTGTGTATCAGATGGAATGCAAACGATAGATGCACTCCTAACAAGCAAGAGAAAGAGGAAGAGAACTTCTAACGACTCAGGTTCAAGGGAAGATGCCCAGACATCTGAACAAGGTTGGCTATTTGCCACACAATTTTCTTGCTTCTTTTTTTTTCATCTCGTAGAAGGTAATACGAAAATCCAGTGAAGGATCAAAAACAGGGATCACCTATGTGCGCAACCAGTGCACAAACTTAATCTCTAGAAATGATTAAAACCAATATATAGGCTGTCCAATAACTCTAAAAAAGGGAAAGAAATGCATAGTTTTATTCTCTGAAGTTAAGGCAGCTAGTGGCTATTCTATGGGCAGTACTCTGATTGTGACATTCTTCTAGAATTTATTTTCATTGTGAAGTCATGTTATATTTAATAATGTTTTAGAAAGATAGGTGCTTGAGCTTCTGGTGTTAGAGAAATGAAATCAGATGATATTTCATATCAATATGCACATCCTAGATTCCATTTACTTATTGTTATCACATAGTTTCTCTTTAGTAGAATCTCTCATGTCTATTAACTGTAAGAATAAGTTTATTCTGCCTAATCAAAGTGGGTCTATCAGCTATGTAGTTATTAATTGGACCTAAAATAGTCCTTGCCGTTAGTCCTGAACTTTCGCATATGGATCCAATTTAGTCCCTGTACTTTTTTTAATTGAATTTAGTCCATGAACTTTCAAATATGGACCCAAAATAGTCTTTGTTGTTAGTTTCCTTTACTTTCTTCGTTAAGTAGTCTGACGTGGAATTTAAAATATATAAAATCATTATTTTTATTTAATTATTTTGCTAGCGTGGCAGTCCAGCTCTATTAAATGATTCACGTGACTAGCACATGACCCGCCATGTCAACAAAATAATTGTATAAAAATAATTATTTAATATATTTTAAATTCCACGTCAGACTACTTAACGGAGAAACTGACAAAAACTAATGGCAATGACTATTGTGGGTCCATATTTGAAAGCTCAGGGATAATTTAGGCTAAAAAAGTTCAGGGACTAAATTAAGTCCATATGCAAAAGTTCAGGACTTAATTGGAGTTTTTACCTATTCTGTTTTGTCTTATACTATCGCAAAATTGCTTTTTGTTATTAAATTTTAGATTATCAATATAACATTGCACTTTCACTTTTCAGAGACATCTAGTTCTAATGTAAATAGACCATCTTTTGAGGAATTTACGAAAGATTTACCATTCCCTGTTACATATTACACACTTACTGCCAAGGAACTTGAAGATAATGGATATTGCCACAATCAACCAGGTGATTTGCAACGTTTTTTTCCTTCTTATTCTCATTATTCCTAAGTTTCATCATACTTCTTTAATAATTACTAATTAGATGATTTATTAATACTTATATTGATGTCATGCAGGTTTTCTTTCTACTCTTCCCACTCCTTCAGAATCTTCATTTCACAAAATGTTGGCACTTGACTGTGAGATGGTAATTTCATAAATATCAATAATTCAATATAGATTTAAAGATTATTATTTCTAGTTGATATTAGTGCTTTATTTCTATGGTTTCCTCTAGCATGACAGCATGAAATGTCAGGAAAATATATGGTTGGTATCAAAATAGGCTTTCTTTTGTAACAAATAGTTAATTACTTAATTGGTGTACTCACTATGTATTGGTTGCTCTTCTATGGCTTCTAGTGTATCACAAGTGAAGGTTTTGAGCTTACAAGAGTGACCCTAGTGGATATCAAAGGGCAGGTATACTTCACCATAATTTCCTTTTGTTTTCAATACTGTATAAGGAATTGGGGTTTATCATCAGTTTTTCTTTTGTCCCTGTGTGCTTCGTTACATTTTATGTTGTACGGGGAAGTGTCTATCCGATACCTAATTGTGTTCATTTTGTATGGATCATTTTAATATTGGCACTAGTATTGTCAACTTTGAGATGTAGGGGTCCATTCAAAATCCATTGCATCTCGATTCTGGCGCTACTGTTTTCAACTTCGGCATATTCATATCCTCTTGTTAGTCCTTGACAGTTGACATGCTCCCACCACTAGGATTTTCACATGAAATGGTGTTGAACTCTGTTCCATCTAGACTCGTACTATCAAATATATTTCAGGACATGTTTCTTGTTGCAGTTAGACTTCTTCACTTGCTTATCTTGGTATTTAGTACTTATCAAATATCTAAATGGCATTCAATTGCATTCCTTCTAGACTTGTTCATTTTAATATGCTCCATTTACTATACCTTGTTGGCGGACTATCTGAAATCAATTTTAACTATGGTACTAACAGGCCTCTATTTCCTTGTTTTTATGAACTTCGTTTGCTTGACTTTCTGTAGGTTGTGTTGGATAAATTGGTCAAACCTTCAAACGCCATCACTGACTATAACACGAGGTATGTTCATTTAATACACTGGATAGCAATTCTCTTGATTACTAAGTTTTTTATAGGACCATTTAGAGGAAGGGAAAAAAAAAAACACAATTTTTAAGATTTGCTTCTCTTTGCCATAATTGGGTTCAACAAATATTGAAACTAAAGTTGAGCCAAATAATCAGTAGTGAGTGTAAAAGGCTTACAAGAAAGAATGAACAGTTTTGGCTAGTATACATCCGACACTAGAACACCTCTTTGTGCAACTAATGTGTTTTTTTAAAGGCGAATGTTCGAAAATGGTCTCCTTAGTGTCCATTTTGTGCCAGTTTAATCCCCAATTTGATTTTGTTCCAAATTAGCCCCCTTAGTATCCATTTTTGCTATGAAATGACCCCCTTAGCATCCATTTTGTCGTAAATTGGTCATTGTCAGGTTTGTAATTGTTGTTTTTAGAATTAAATGAGAAAAAAGTCACATCAGCCAATTTAGAGGACACTGACGGAAGAAACCAATTCGGAACATAAAGTCGACACGAAGGGTATTAAATTGGAATATAAATCAAATTAGACACCAAAGTGGCACAAATTTGATACTGAGGGGACCATATTGGTACAAACTCCTTTTCTAAATTCATTTCTTATTTGCAACTGATAACAATGGTTGGTTACACAGGTTTAGTGGAATCACGTGTGAGATGTTAAATGGGATAACAACAAGTCTCAAAGATATTCAGGTTTCTTACTCAAGTCTTCTCTCCCAAGACTTTTTTTCAGATGAATTTGCTGTATTTTGTGCTTGAGTTGAGGTGCACAAATACTTATGCTTCGAAGATTATTTTATTTTCGAATATTACATGATTTTTTTTCAGGAAGATTTTCTCAAGCTTGTTTCCAAAGACACAGTTTTAGTCGGGCATTCTCTGGAAAATGACTTGTTAGCGTTGAAGATCTCTCACAATTTGGTGATTGATACTGCAGTGTTATACAAGCATCCCCGAGGTGCATCTTACAAGACTGCTCTTCGAGTTCTTGCCAAGCGATTCCTTTCTAGAGAGATACAGCAGTCAGGGAATGGACATGACAGCACTGAAGATGCAAGAGCTGCTTTGGATTTGGCATTATTAAAGATAAAACACGGTAATCAACTCATTCAATGTAGTATTTATGTGCATGGATTTTGAGAGTGGTCTTAATAGTTACTCTGTGGATGGTCGTTCCTTCTACAAGTTGAATGATTTCGCTTTTGGGTGACCATTAAAACATCAACTCCATATTCTGTAAAACTTATTCAAATTTCTCTTGTGTTTATATTATAATCACAAAAGTATTTGCGCAATCTTTATGTATACCTTTCCTTTTTGATATAAGGGCCCGATTTTGGTTCACCTCCATCACTCATGCGAAAAAAGCTCCTCACAGTCTTAAGTGAGAGCAACAAAGTCTCCTCTTTAGTGGATGATGTTTCAATCGTGAAACGCTACGCTGCTGAGTCATCCCATGCATTTCCTGTGTCTTCCGATGATGAAGCACTTTCAAAGGCTATGAAAGAGGTAAATATTACATTTCGGTCACACACTTCTTTGTCTTCTTAGCTCTAGCTACACACTTGCAGAAGTGTTTACATTTACTTGTGGTTGTAGGCGAAGAATGACCGAGTACACTTCGTCTGGACTCAGTTCTCAGAACTCCATTCATATTATAAGAATCAAGCGGCTGATACGGAAAAGTTGAATGGAAAACTTGCAGAGATGATATCACTGGTTACTTGTCAAAAGAAGCCTGCCAACAAGAAGGGCATCAAATCCAGCATACCATCTGAACTCAAGGAGATTCTACGTCGTATGAACACTAGAGTTCGTAGCCTCTACGCCTCACTTCCCACAAACACGATGCTTATAATTTGCACTGGGCATGGGAACACACCTATAGTCCATAGGTATGTCGGCTACATTTATCACTTGTTTATTTTGCTGTCTTTTTGTATATATGAACATAAAAAGTTGACAAGGTTAGAACATGTCATTTTGATGAATTATCTTTCAATATACTACAAGTGGCACCTCATTATATATATAATGAAACTTAAACCAAGGAAGGAACGTATCTTCAACTTATTTTTTAGGCTTCAAATTGAGTTGCAAGTTGAAGTCTACAACTCATATTTATATAGTTCATCGTTTCTTTGTCGAACAATCATTTTATCTCTTCTAATGTTTGTTTTCCATATCATTGTGCATGGACACACACAGGTTGAGGAAAATGCTTGTTGAAAACAGTGAGACACCGATGTGCCGGGAGAAGATTGTGAAGGTCCTGGAGGAGCTCCAGGCCCAAGCAGAAGTAGCTTTGTGCTTCGTAGGCGTAAAGCAGTGAGTACACAGCAGTGGATCATGAGGTCTTGTTTCCATGATCTCGTTCGTGATGAGATTTGGCGGAATCAGTGCAGAATCTCACAATTTTGATGTGAACAGAGGAGTAGAATTGCTATTTAAATCTTGTAACTGAAATTACAATTCTAATGATGCTGGTATTTGATGTTATCTGATGCAATTTTTACGTTGTGTTCGAAAGTAATTGCTTCAATATTCTTCCCAATTGTGTATTTTTTCCCTCACATTTTGGGATACCTAAACTGATTAGGTTTGATATCAAACTCCTTCACTTTCAAAGTAGTGCTTTGTTTAGAGAAATTAGTGAATATTTATTTGTATTTTTATGATCATGTGTTAAATGGAAACTAACGAACTTGTTAGAAAAATATTTTGGACAATTCGTACATAACTTAGTAAAAAAGAAAAATGACACATTCTAATATTTTGGACAATGTTATTGGGTTCCCTCAGGGATATCTACAAACTTAAAAGTTCAAAAGCAAAAATAGTGCCACCAAATGCTTGAATCAACTGGTAAACAATTGTCATATGTCTTAAAGGTGTTGATCGCAGATCCGCTTCGCTTCGAAAACCTCATGGTTAAGATTGGAAAAAAAGTTACCCTTGTGCTCTACAATTGAAGAATATTTTTTTATTTGGCATACATAATAATATTTATACATACTATAAAAGTTGAACAAAAAATTGGTTTATAATGCATAATAAAGCATCATGTCATCGAAAAATTTATATTTGTACTTTTTTTTAAGTATTAATTACTGCAAAGGTCTTACAAAGCAAATGAATTAAATAAAATCTAAAAAAGAAGGAAACATTAACACCATTTTACTATAAACTAGTATTCATCACGCGCGTTGCACGGAAGTTAAAAACTTATAATAAAAATATATTATCAATTTGATTTGAGTTACAAAATAACAAAAATTGC
>JAYMTK010001249.1:0-17063 GCA_036897405.1 Pelargonium myrrhifolium | reverse complement strand
AGCCTGTAATAGCATTCTGCCTAGAATGCTCATTCCATTCCATTCCGTTACAGTGTACCAAACGTAGCCTTAGAGTAATGTTCTTCGTTAATGATTTCGCATATGATTTTTGTATATACGATAACATAATTATATTAAATTTGTGATGTTAAATCATGTTGTGTCAACACATCTAATTTAGCTATCGCGGTAAATGTATGTGTTGTGTTCGTGTTTTATATTCAATCATCGTATATGATTATTTGAAATATCATGTTCATATAAAATCGTACAACACACAATCAACTCCGATCAAAAAAACTAATAACACACAATCAACTTTCAGCAGCGTGAACACAATACAGACAAATAAATTGTTACCTCCTAGTCATTAACACAAATCCCCATTGTACTGTAAATTTGTAAATAATTAATTCTAGTAATGAGTAAATGGATAAGGTTTGTTTACATTTAACTTTTTTTTTACTACACATTAATTTAATTTGAGTAATGAATTCTTTATTATTATTGTAAAGTAAATAATTATAATAATAAAATCGGACTTGTTAGGAATATTTATTTATTTTTATTAATAATTTTCTTGTTGGGTAAAATGGGTCCAACAAGCACGTGACAAAGGTGGGGTGTTGTCAGCAAGCATGTGAGCAATTTATTTTTTATTTTTTTAATAATTTCCACGTGGCAAGAATCAATTGATTGTTGCCACTTTCTTTGATGCTTCTCTCACACGTGCGTTGAGCTTCACATGTCTACTCCTTTAACATGGTGGCACGTGCAAGTGAAATCACGTGCTTGGCACACTCACTCACTAAATACACTCACATTCCTTCGTATTAGGCTTTAATTAAGGGCTTGGATTTGCTCATCAATTATTAGGTTTTAGTTTATATTTTTGGACTCGAATAGTGAATTTAGAATTGAACTCACAATTAGACTTGACAATTCGTGTCGCAACTCAGGTCTCCCCAGCCCTTCTGTTTCGTCGAAATCAGTTCAGGTCTTAGTCCCGTCCTCAGCGCAGCCTCCATCTCTAGTAGGTGTCTCAATCCAGTGCCCCCGGCCCTTTTCAGCGTTACCCGACTTTTGTCGGCCCTCTTTAATGATCTTGTAGTTCCCAATTCATTTTGGGTAATCGCATCTTCATTTTCCTAGGTGTATAGGAGACTATCTCCATATTGTTTCGGTGATATGTCTCATCCCGAGTATGTACTGTATATTTGTTTTTGTCTCAGAAATTAATGAAACCGGTACTTTGCCTATCAAAAAAAAAAAATTGTGTCGCAACTCATACACAAAACGAAACTAGTGTGTTAGAACTCAAATATTATGTAATCATGTCGATTTTGTGCTGAAGAACTCATCACTTTTACTAATTGTGTTATGTTCGTTTTGAGTGTTTAAAACACTCATACACAAGTAATTAGTTGTATTGTGACACGCACACTTAAAAAGTTTAATTGCTAATTAATCATAATAATGTGCTAAACATTTTGAGTTGTGTTGTGCCAAACGTGTTGAATAGTGTCTTCTCAAACATGTTTTGATTCTATAGTAGAAAATGTGTTGGGTGGTGCCGTGTCAACACAACCAATTTAAATATAGTGTTAAACTTGTCGTGTTTGTGTTTTTTATTCATAAATGTGTCACATTTTTGTTCAACCGTTCAACTCAACATGAACACAACACGTACAAATTGACAATTCTACTCCCAACCATATTAAAATTCAATTCATTGAAAATATGAAATACCTCGGAAGCAGAAAAATTTGAGTTGTAAAAAAAACGAGAGATAACGATAATTATAATTTTACATCATTAAAACTACAAGGATTACTCATCATTTTAGATGTCATATCTGAATATTAAATTTGGAAAGATTGATATAATGGATCTAATGGTCGGGATTGTTTATTCATTTTTTTGTCTCATAGATTCAAATCTTTAGATTTAACACCCAAATAATTTTGTATTGAATGTACTAAGAGGCCGATGTACGAGGTGCAACTTTAAAATCGTAAGGTGGATAAACATTCTCAAAGTGTATGGATAAATTGATATGATATGGTGTTCTTCGAAGCTAACATAAGATTTTAAATAAGTATAGAAAATTTTGCCGCTCACAATTCAAATAAAAATAGTTAAGTCTTTATGGCTTAAGGAAGTTTCATATGTTGATTGTGGCCCACTTAAATAAAGTATGATATTGTGACTCAATTTTTAGTGTGATTTTAATGCAATAATCAAAATCCTAATCTACATTACCTATATGGGATTGTTTCCAACAAGAGCCTATGAAATTTATATCTACCAAAGGAAAAAGTGACCATCAAATTGGATATAAATTTATGAAAGGACCATGGACAAAAGGCATAACATTAGTAAGACAAATTAAGCCCTTAAATTTTTTTGTACATAAAACCTACTCTATTTGTTAGGCATTAGAGAGGTTGTTGCCAACCAAAGTAATATCAATCACAATGGTTGTCTAAAAGTCATTGAGAAGTTAATTAATAGTTGTTCTTGTCGATTTCAGTCACTATTTCAAAATTATGAATAGAAGTCAAATAAGTTGATTGTCAAAACTAATCGATTTAGCCATTTGTTTGACTCGATGAGGTATCAAGAACTTTTAACCATTCATCTGGTGAGTCCAAATGAATTGGTTAGTCCGATCTGATTTTTAAAACATCGAGTTCAAGAAAACTATCGAAAGATTTGAACTTAAATTACCTAATTTGAACTTGACCCGACCCCAAAGGCGTCAACCTGCAATGAACTCGCAATCCTATAGGACGGAATTAGGGTTTAGACAACTCCACCTGTTTCGACCAGAAACCTGTTTCGACAACTCCACATAAAACCCATCAAATACACATTTACTTGTGAGCCAATACGCTCAATTGTGGGGTTGTGCATCGATTAAGGACCGGACCGGACCAGACCAAAGACAATATCGATAACCGATTCAACTGAGAAGATTTGAAAACTTATACTCCCTCCGTCTCAAAATAAGTGTGTTGTTTCACTTGAATTTTTGTCCCAAAATGAGTGTCTTCTTTCTTTTATTAGAAAGTCAGTTATGCATGAATTGTCAATAATATCCTTATAACAAATTAGTTAGTATAACTTAACACATGATCAAAAGGAAATAAGAGTAAATAGACAACACTAACTAACTTCTCCTTAATTTTTCTCCAAATAGAAAGGAAGACACTCATTTTCAAAATAGTACCATCTAGACCGAATTTGGACTGGGGTTGAACCGAAACTATTCATTTTGGTCCGTTCCAGTAATTCGGTCTAGACCCAACTGTGAACACCCCTACCCAATTGGGTCACACATGGTTTCTTGCTTGTGTTCTTATCTTCACATTTCAATTCAATCACTGCCAAACCACATTCTCAAGAGCCACATTGGTCTTTCTTAAACACATTTTCAACAATCAACTGAAAAACATAGGCACATGAAGAACACTTCTTTTGTTGTTTTGGTAAGTATTAGTCAATTCAGCTAGTAAAGTCTTCAGTGTCTCATCAACCTTATTGGATTAAGCCACAGTGTCTAATGCACACCAAGTCAAAATTTACCAATGTAGCGTTTGGATTGAAAAAATTAGAACGAGAATGGGATGGAGACGAGATTCTCATTCCGGAGCTATTTTCGTGACTAAAAAATCGTAATCCAAACATGAACAATCGAACCTTGTAAGAAAAGAAAGTCAAATTTCATACAAAATAAGTTCGAAAATACCAGTTTTAGTCGCTGTCATGGTCGGGACCATGTCTGTACTCAGGAGAGGCCTACATCAATGATCTCTGCACAACATTTTCAGAAACAAAAGAAGAGAAAATTAACAGTACTACAATAAATCAATGGTTGAAACTTGAAACTAGAGCGCAAACAAGAAATATAGTAGAAATTTCACTTACACTTGAGACACTCGTAAAATTCTGGATTCTCGTGTTCTACAGGAATAGAGTTACCGTTCTGCAGGAAACTTAGCTCCATATCGTGCAGTTAACAAGGAATTTAAATTGTAAGAAGCAAGGTAATCAAATGTATAATCAAATATTTTGGGTTTTGGACAAAATTCGAGTTGTTAAATTTAGAGTTCAATGATATAAAGAGCAAGTGCTATAATTGGGAAAATGAATATAGAAAAGGTTCCAATATTGGATTCTATGGCTCAACTGTTGTCACCTGTTGCCACTCCCCGTCTACCACTTCTCTCCACAATGTGACATTGTTGTTTCCGTCAGCCACGGCCAGTATGTTTCCGGTCAGCGACCACGAGACCCTCCAAACCGGGGTCTTAAAATCATACAACACCTTGCCTTGCCATTGATCGCCTTCCCTCCCCACAGTCCATATGACAACTGTTCCATCCTGCGAGGCACTTGCAATAGTAGATTTCGGAAGTCCCAAGTTGGGTGCCCAAGAAACATCCCTGACCCAGTCAGCGTGCATTTGAAGAGCCGGAAAGCAATCCATCTTCCAACCCCCGTTGTTAAGCTTCCACACCTTCACAGTGTTGTCACAACCACCAGAGCAAAGTTTCTGCACTGGGTCAAGCATACCACAACCGATAAGAGCACCGGGCGCCATTGACGGGGCCCATGAAACAGACGTGACGCCAACTGGATGAGCTTGGTCGATCCTTGAGGTGTCCCAACCACCGTCTGGTCGTGCAGTGAAAACCGAAATATTACCATCGGAAGAACCACATGCCAAACAAAGACCCACTTCATGGGGAGCCCAAGCAATTGCATTGACCGATGATTTGTGTTCTGAAAAGACTTGATCTTGAATCCATTCATTCTGATTGCCTTCCTTCCATATTATAACACGTCCATCATAAGAACATGAGGCAAGCAAAGACCCAAATTTCGGGTGAGCCCAGGACACCTGCCAAACAGGTCCTTGATGTCCAGCCAGCGTAGCAAGATGCTGAGAGGACGAGCTGCTGACCCCAACTATCCTAATTGTGTGGTCTGACGAGGCTGAGGCAAGGCGTTTACCATAGTGATCCATTGCCACATCATGAACCGTGTCTTGGTGACCACATTCAATCTTTTGTTCAGGCATTTTTATCTCGGTCCTACAAAGTTACTCATTCGGATCAATAAACTAATAATTCAAAAATGAATCCTTCCTAATAAGGAGCAAATCACTCAGGTAACTAACATTGTGGCAACAATTTCAAATATCAACCTAACTTATAGAATCATTTTATTCACTATTTAAATACAAAAATCAAAAACACAATTTTGAAATTCTGTCAACTATAACATTATCAAAGCTACAAAAAATTGAATATAATCGAAATGATCATTATTTATATATAACAAAAATGAAGCAAGAAATACAGATCCTTCCTCAGATCATTGACAATGTGGCAAAAATTTCAAATATTAACCTAATTAAGTTACAAAATCATTTTGTTCAGTAAACTCTTATAACATTATCATAAACGCAAATTGAAATTCTCTCGACTATAACATTACCAAATCAACAAAAAGTTGACCACAATCAAAAATATCATATGATTCAAATCTAACAAAAATAAAATGAAAAACACAGATGCTTTCTCAGATCATGACAATGTGGCAACAATTACAAATGTTAACCAAACTAAGATAAAGAAAATTTTCAAAAAAATTCAAAAACACAAATTCGAAATACTCTCAGCTATAACATTATCAAAGCTACAAAAAAATTGAAGGCAATCGAAATGATCATATGATTCATATCTAACAAAAACGAAACAAACAACACAGATTCTTCCTCAGATCACATGTTAACCTAATTAAGCTAAAGAATCATTTTGTTCAGCGAATTTTTCAACTGTAACATTATCAAATCAACAAAATGTTGAACAAAATCGATGAGATCATATCTAACAAAAATGGAGCGAAAAACAGAGTTTCGCATTCGATAAATACTTAAAATCAAACGAAATGCTGATCGGAAAACTGGTTCATACGAACAGAATCGCCATATACACTATACGTAGATGCAGAAACATACGAAAATTGTATGAGAAATCGAATACATACGAAGAAACATACCTGAAGAGCTTGACTCGGCTCGACTCGGTTTCGCGATCCACAGGAATCGTTCGTTGTGAAATGTGATTGTGAACGATCTCTCTCAGTTTGTGACTGTTGTGAAATACGAAGTTGAGACGACGAATATGTGGGATATTGGGCTGGCCCAAACCTCTGGACTGGGCCTTTATGGAATGGGCTTACCATGAAGCCCAATAAATTCATTACCGCACCACGAATAACTTATTAAGTAAAGTGTAACGGGGTATTCATGGGCGGGTTACCTGTCCAGACAACTCAAATTATCAGTAATCCGTAATTCACGCGTCGTTTAAACTGCACCACGAATAAATAGAGGTGTAATCGGGTGTTCATGCGCGGGTTATCTTTCGTTTATGGAAATAGACAACTCAAATCGCTCGTTACGGGTTAAAATTTTGCAATTCGTGAACCACCCACGGTTTGTGAATTGTGTGTTACAGGTGGTTTGGCGGGTTATGCGCAAACCACCAAATACAAATGGGTCTTGACCCAAATCTAATTGAAACTTGATTAAAACCTTAATTTAATTTGTTTCATAAAAACTAACACTTTACTATTTCAAATCGGAAAATAATAAAACGATATGTAACTGGGAGATTGAAAACCAATCCACCAAAACAAGTCTGACAAAAAAAAAACAAAACTTAACTAAGTTGGCTAAAACATGGAATATAAGAAAATAAAATTCATAAGAGTTAAATCTTTGAAAACTAGCTTAGGGCCGAACAAAAAAAAAACATCATTTAACTAATCATATAGGTTTGTGAAGTGGTGTAAATCTAATGGTGTCTCTTAAAGTTTTAATTGGTAGGACGAACAGATTCTTCATGTGTTGGGTTTAGTGAACCCATGACCCACCCATCAAGCATGTGGGTTGGGTAGGGTTAGTTCATATCAATACATCCAAATTAAGTATTATGCTAAAGGTATTAGGTTATGCTCTCGTAAGATCAATTAACATAATTATTAACCATATTGTATTTATGTTTACTCGTACATCACACAAATAATTTTCAACAAGACATACTACTTCTCAACTCCAAACCATATCAACAAGTAATGCCATGTATTTATGGTAAAAAAATTTGGTTTATTACAGTTTCATACATTGTACAATACCTCATTTGTAATTCACTATCTTTAACTACCAAATTAACGTTTTACTACCATGTACTTTCATTCTGTTAACAAATAGGTATGTCGTCTAAGAAATATACATAAAACGCCTTTTTGGCTGTCATATGCACTGCACGTGGATAATTTTTTTTTTTCTAAATGACAAAATTGTCCTTCATAGTTCTAACATTCCACTACCTTGTACTTCATAGTTCTAACATTTCAGTACCTTGTACTTCATAGTTCTAACATTTCACTATCATGTAACTACCATCTCCACCTCCTCCGCCGAGGGGTAGCAATGGGGTATTTTCGTCTTTTATCCACTTAACATACGAACGTTTAACGGCAGACCTATTTGCAACGGTTTGAAAAGTACAAGTTAGTAAAAAGTTAATTTGATAGTTCAAGAAAGTGAATTGCAAATAGAGTATAGTACAAAATATGAAACTGTAATTTTTTTTCTTGATAAATACAAGTGCCGAAATCTTGTCTTGCAACGACACGGTAGCCTCATATTTATAGGGAGGGACCGTTGTTCAGGAGTGAGACTTCGTCTTTCTCCTTAGGCTAGGACTTTAGGCACCTAACTGCACCAAAAGTGGTCTCTTACACCCTCACCACAAAAGATGCGTGCAATGAGGATCGATCCTAGAATCTAGCCCCACTTTAAGTAGTTGAATTTACCAACTGCGTCATACCTTGTGGTTATGAAACTGTAATTAACCCGAAAAGAGTAGGGATCGATCTTACATCCCCACCACAAAAAATACGTGCAATAGGGATCGATCTTAAAATCTCTCTCACTTACGCAGTTAAATTTACCAACTGCGTCACACATCGTGATTATGAAACTGTAATTAACCCGAAAATATCTTAATACAACCTGCAAAAAGATGCTATAAGGATGGAAGAGAATTGACTTGACTGTGTCTACATTTATATGGGCCCCCACCCACCCACCCACCCCCCAAGAGAGTAGTAGTATACTACTATTATAGTATATAGCAGATCAGAAATGAGGATCCAATAGATAGGGCAGAGAAGATATACCCTCAGATTCTGAACATTTTCATATCTCCTAATTATTGTGATTTGATCTCTCTATGCTCCATTTCCCATTACTTTTATTAATGACACATCCTCCTATCACTTTAAATGCTCTCTACTTACTCTCAAAACACTCTTTTGGCTCTTTTTGTTTGTTTTTAGGTAAGAACCTCAGCTTAAATGTTGCAACATTTATTTATTTTCTATGGGTCCATATTAAATGACACATCATATTGGTTGATGATTTTATGGTTTGTTTAAAATCATTTAAAACTAAGTTATGAAATTTAGATTAGCCAAACTATTATTTTATGATTTAATGGGTAAAATAGTTTCTGAATTTTCAGAAACCCACAATTTAAGTTCTAAATCGTGAAGAAAGCCGAATAATTTATTTTCATTCGTAAGATTGTTTTTACAGAGAAAAAAGAAATAAAAAATTATGAATTGAATTAGTGATTTTATTTTTGAGAATTTGTGGACTAGTTTTGACCACTAAATTTTATTTTATAAACAAAGTCGTTGTGAACACAGTAAGAAACTTTGTTGTTTACACTCATATATATATGCTATTAGACAACGTTTCCAAGATAGGAACAAAGTATGATTAGTTTATTAACAAAGCAACGTTATAGTTATTTAGTAATAACTAGATGTCATGAGATTTATACGAGAATAAAAAGAAACAATAAAAGAGACTACATGTTATGTGAGGATAGATAAAGAGCCCCACTAAGTGTGGTTATTAGATAACATTACAAATTCTATTTATCATTCTTACTTATCAGTTACATAAACTTAAATATGCATTTCAAATGGTTTAATAATATGTCACACAACAAATGTTTTGTTAAATACGTTATGATATGAATATATTTCACCTATCTAGATTAATTAAACTAGATACAACTCATAATTAAATCATCCAAATATTGTGAGTAAGCTGTTAAAGTGCTTAAACTTTCACTTTAGAGAGAATTTCACTTCTTGTACTAATGCGGCACCTTCGTATGTGTAAAACAATCTTAAAATGTATCAATAGTGCTAAGCTTAATAGTACATTGATCATCTAAAATTAAGAAATAGTGAAGAAGAAAAAAGAAAAAAAAAACCTTCTCACCTATGATGAACATTTTCCAAAGTGTTGCACAGGGGATTTGAACTCGTGACATTCGCTATATGGTGAGCATGACGTGAGAAGTCAAAGTTATTAATTCATACTAAAACATGTGAGTACTCAAAACTCAACCCAAAATTTATTGGTTCAAACACAAGATGGATCTATGGATCTACCAAATTTCTAAATAAAATACTTCACTTGTCTCAAAATGAGTGTCTTATTTCAGATAATTTTTTATCTCAAAATGAGCGTCCGTTTTTTCTTTAGGAAGCTAGTTATGCATGAGTTGTTAATAATATCAGTATAATAAGTTAGTTAGTATCCATTAACACATGATCATGAAGATACAAGCGTAAACATACCACATTAATTAACTTATCTTTAATTTTTTTCTAAATAAAAATGATGACACTCATTTTAAGCGAAAGGAGTATGTCTCAAGTTTTCTAAGATGAACAAGTTGAATCAAACCGATACATATTTTGCTTGTATATCTCGAACATAATCCAACCGTAAACCAAAACCCGAACGAATTCACACCATATATACATGTTCAAACCAAATCGTTCCAAACTCGAGCTACAACATATTTCAAAACCCGAATTGTCGCATCTGTCGGAGCCCAAAAGGTCCAAATAGAACATTTGGTTTCATTTAGAGCCGACAAAATGGACTTGTACCTGCGGGTATTCGCAACCCAACCCTAAAAATATCAGGTCCGTGTTTGAATTTTTCAACCCTATAATAATCAGGCCAGGTTAGGGTCGGATTGTAGTGTGAACTTTTCAGGTCGGTCGGATATACCCGCCATTTTATGCTTAAAACCTGTCAGGTTACCCAACCCGACATGCCCGAAAATCCTATAAGATCAGATTAGACCGTTAGAGTTAGGGTGTTTCAACCCAAATCCGATCCGACCCGACCCAACTTTTTGCCACCTCAAGTTTAATTCTCAGGTCACCCTAACCTGACCCGACCTGCCCAAAAACGTTGTAGGATCGGATCCGAATCAGGATGTTTCGGCCCGAATATATCCGATCCGACCCTACTTTTTGCCGACCTCTAGTTTCATTCTCATATTACATGAGATATATATGTCATGATGGTTCCTCTTGTATCTTGTTGTAAATAAAGAAGAGTAAATACACATGTCGGGCGTGCTCCTCCTTTCACACGCCATTTGCGTGCGTGCGTGCACTGTTTGTTTCCGACACCGGAGCCGCCGCCGAATAAATCGCCACACTCACTCGCCGAACCCATCATTGAACTCGCCACGTCACCGTCCAGCTCAGCAGAGAAGACATAAGTAGATCATGTGTGGGGCCCACACCAAATTCCTTGTCGGCTCATGCTTGTCGTCTTTCTCTTCTTTCCACTCACTCTCTTTCCCTCTCCTCGCTGTTCATGTACTTCCATGCCTATTTTGTAATGGATGTTGCTCATTTTTTCACAATTTTTAAATTGAGTTTTTAAAATTTTAATTTATTTTAATTTAATTTAATCAAAAGGTTTAATTAATCCATAAATAAGTCATGGGTTCAATGGGTTATAAACAGATCTACTAAAAATTGATGTTTATGTGCAATCAAGGTTAGCCCGCCAATGGCAATTGACTTAACAGTGTAGATGTTCCGTGTTCGTGATTGTTTATGGGATTTGAAATTCGAGATACTACTAAGAATGTGAGACGTGTGTTGTAATAAAATATGTTTAAAATATATATATATATATATATATATAAATTAAGTTGCAACCCCCATATCTAAGGTAAGCGTTGACACTCTCAAGTGAGAGACTCGACGCTACCCCATATCACTCTCGTGTGATGGGGGTGTGGGGGTGGGATGTGGATCCACAAAAAACCTAGTTTTGTAATTCTCATATCGCATGTTTATGGACAATGGACGTGGCTCCTCAAAGAAACTTAATCGTTATTGTCATCAAACCTCTTATTAAACATGACTGTATGACACTTTTATGCAAATTTTCATGTAAAATAGAGAACTGGGAAGGGATGTGTCTCCCCAAGAAAACCTACTTCACGCTATCCTCGCATCGTGCGTGTGTGGAAGAGGTCATGCATGGAAGATGTGACGTGGCTCCCTAAAGAAGTTTGATATTTACTGATACCAAATTTTTTGTTAAAAATAACATGCCAACACTACACACATTGTGGACATTATTTATGTCATTTTTTCGCATAAAACGAAGAACACACCTACGACATGTACTACGCGTCATGTGGTGTCTCATATTTGTCCAAATGAGTTGTGCTTCAACTATGCGGTATTCATCTAAGTATCCAATGGGTATCATGTCAACCGGTTACAAATCCATGTGACATGAACATAGCTTTGATCACATCAACTAGGATTATAGGAGTTTCCGTCAAGCAAAAAATATTCAACCAACACACCCATACCAGGTGGCCTGAGTGACCTATAACGCCACAGACTGGAAGAGACATAGCGTCAAGTTTCAAGGATCCAAAATAAACATGGCTTCGTCATGATGATATCACAAACATCCAGTAAAGATTAAAAAAATAATGATTTTTATTACTGAAATGGTAAATACTATCACTATTAACGAGTTAGATATTAACCAAGCCATTGTCATCTTTTATAAGTTATATTTGATGTGTTATGCTCAAGATGAATTTCATTGCAACAACATTATTCACTTAACGCCTGTAGCTGTTGAGTTTTAAAACGTTATTTAGCATTACTAAGAGGAAAATATTTAAATATTTCGTGGCATAAAATATGTCTCTATATATGTATAATTAACATTATTGAATCATTCTTGTATATTAGATCATATATTTATTTATATGTTTGACAATATTTATTAAATTATTGGTTATACTATTTGATAGAACATCAATATATCCAACTCATATTGTTTAACAATGCAACCAAATGTTAAGCTTAAAACTTCGAAATTACAATAATTCGTTAGAAAATGTTCCATTTTTCTTATTTAACAATTCATTTATTATTTTCAAAATTTTCAACTTTTATTTTAGTTTCAATTTGGTTTCTCAAACAATGTTTTTATTTTTCTTTCGAATTAATCCAATTTGCACTTGTGTTATATTCTATGCTGATAGAGTAACGTTTAAATTAACTAAATTGTTTGATAGGATCGATTTAGAAAAAAATGTATAGCCGATTAAGAGTATGTGGTATCTAACATATAAAACTTCATTCTAAAATTATTTCATTACTATTTTAAACATCACAATTTTTTTTTGTTTTGTAGGAACTTAAATTATTTGATAGAATGTTTTTTTGGTTTTTTATAGGAGAAAATGAAAGCTCAAATCACGTGCATGTCACGTGCTCACATCTCATGACTCATCATGCTTTTTGCACCATCCATCATCATCAACGGTACATGACAATAGACATAGACACATACATATAGTACATGTTGTTGTCATCTTCACATATACATACACACATGCAATGTATGATGTATGTGTGTGTGACGCGTGGACGACAGGGATGGGGCAAGAGACGACGTCGTGTAGAACAAAGCTGACAGGTTCGTGTCTCTCCGTTAGAGCCCACCAATCAGCGGGCGACACGTGGTGGGTGCATGATTGGTTTTTGGTGGTCTTTAGCTTGCCAATTCTATTGGTACTTTGCTAATCAAAGATTCAATTCAATTGATGTACTTAATGTAATGTTCATGTTTTTGATTAAAACGTTTGTGGATATTCTTGGATACCTTCTAACCATCACTAATATTTCATTTTCCTGATGTTCAATATGTCAAATTATTGAACTCAACAATTTTTATATTTATTTATGTTTTAGTGCGACGTCGTGCAACGAATTGTAGCTGAAAAGGGTTGACGGTATTTTAAGCGTTTTTAGAAATTTGATGAAACGGTTTGTTCGTAAAAACAACTAAAATGTTGTGTAAATTTGTGAAAAAACCATAACAAACATGCAAATATTTTGAAACCGGGTTAGTTTATTGAAAGTTGAGAAATTAGGTTATCTATTATAGTGTAAGTTGAAAGTAAAAATATAACAAGAAAAATGGTTGATCTCATTTGAATTTTTCACGAACATGTCAAATACTTATTTATTGGGATGAGAGTTTGTGCAAATTTGTGGTCGGAGGTAATCTCATATTAGTGTAGTGCAATTGCAAGAAATAATTTGTGTGTATTAGCTCATGTTTTGATTACTTGTTTGTGTATACTAGCTGTTTACTGTTACGTGACCGCAATAACTGTGTATTTGCATCTTTTTTTACCAAGTCTAGGGGCTTAGACCTTGTTTGAGAGGTCAACATAGGTCATAAACGCTTGACTATTTTCATCATTCTGTACATTTTTGTTCTGTGGGAGGTAGGAGCCTAGGAGGTTTGATCACATGAACAACCAAACTCCTGCAACTGCCGCATGAGCTTTTAAAGTTATCGCTAAGAAGTATATGTAATTGCAGTTGCTAAAATTAGGGCAAATGACTCCTCTGGATGTCTCATGTTCGAACCTCGGTTAGTACGTTTATTGATAAAAAATTAGGGTTACACAAATTTATTACTAAAATAACCTCACACAAGCTCAATTTATGTAATTTTTCGAGGGTTATGATAAATAAGAAAATAGCACAATAAGGTTGATCAAAGTTATTAAATATGGATCGATCACAAGGAGTCATTTTAGTGAATAGGTAAACCTATTTTTGGTACATCCATATGAGAGATCAATCGATTTCACTTTTATATTAAAGTTTGTATACCAAAAAAATCGACCAACTGTTGGTTGATCCTTATTCAATTTAGATTAACCTGCATGTAAAATACTATAAACTTATTGATATTATATTTTTCATATTTAATATGCCTAAAGACGATTGAAATGCTTTTATCAAACAATTTAATTTTACGTTCTTTTATTAAAATATCGATCCAAACAAAGAATTATGTGACAATTTAAATTTCAAATCGAATTTAGAATACTCACATTTTCAAATCTAAATTAACAGCTATGTATACAACTTATTCCATTTTTTGGGTCTAAACCATGAGGTTCTAGAGCGTGTCCGCACATTGGCGGTTGAAACTTTTAAGCCGTTTAGGTCTAAATTAACAACTATATATACACATTATCTCTTTTTTTGGTCTAAACCATGAGATTTCAGATCGGGCCCGCACTTTGGTAGTTGACACCTTTGAGACGTTTGACCACACCCAAATTAATCCTCATTCGAGTTTTGTTCACAAGTCAAGGATTCCACCTCTTCCGAAGAGTCGTTGAGTGTAGATCGAAGCCAAGACCTCTTCCCACTCACGCAACATGTGTTATACATTATATCTTTTTTGGGTATAAGCAATGGGATTCCAGAGCGGATCCGCACTTTGGTGGTTGACACTTTTATGACGTTTGACCACACCCAAACTAATCCTCATTCGAAGTTTGTTCACAAGTTAAGAATTTCACCTCTTCCGAAGAGTTGTTGAGTGCGGATCGGAGCCAAAACCTCTTCCCACTCACACAACTTGTGTTAACCGACTGTGTCACCCTCATTGGATATATATATATATATATATATATATATCATTTTAGCTACTTCTCCAAAATATTTACCATCAAATACTACATGTTTATATAAATACATACACATTATATTATATATAGCATAGTTTATGATATAGCCTTAGCGGCTTGACCCAACAAAATAAAAATAAAATTATAGTATTGTTGTAAACAATAAATATTTAAATTAATTATATTTCCGAAACCGAGACGCATGCAAAACTATCATGATGGTGTCCTCTGTCTCCCACGCAAAGCCTCTCTCTTCACATTTTTAAACTCCGAATAGCTACTTTCTCTTCCGCTTTTGCCCCTCCCCATCTCTCTTATTTACCCCAAACTACCCCAACCTCAAAAGTAATTAAAATTTAGTTTAGTTTCCATGTCAACCATAAACTAAATAATACTATAATGATAGTACTTGTATTTATTTAAGCATTCCATAAAAATAAAGTTTATAAGTACATGGCATTTATTGCTTTCTCTTACTATAAGAGTGAATTTTATTTCTACACAAACCAAGTGGATTGTTGAATAAAATGTTACAAACATCACAAATTTATAAACTTTAAAGATTGTGAGTTATGATCATTTCGTTTCTTGTTTATAAATAAGAGTGTATACACAATACACTCATTTGAACAATCTTGTATAAAGATACACTCTCGGCCCACAACTTTTTACTTTTGTTTTTCTTTTCAAATGTGCAAGTAGAACAACAAGATATATACAACTCATAAAATCAGATAAATTCTTGAATAAATTGCTACAAACGTGAAAAATAATTTGCAAAATGTGAACAAAGTCACACGTAAGTGGTGATAATTTTGCTTCATGACTTATTTTTAACTGAGTTATAAACTTATTTCAACATTATTGTATAAACAATTTAATTCAGTTTATAGATATTTTATAAGACATTTCTCTTAATCATATCTATTCCATAGGCCGCTCTCAATACAATTTTATAGTCATTTGAGATCCTAAACTCTTACAAATTTCAAAAATCTATCTAATTACATTAAATTTTAATCAACCTTTTAACTTGTTTATGTTGAACACTTTTATTTTCTAATAATTTTCAACCTTGGCACAAACATGATAAATTGACATCACCACCATGCAATAACAAAAAGAAACTTGCAATTTTACCAAATAAAGCACCAAAAGGGCAATATGGTCATTTCACCCACCCACAAGCATTTGAAATAAAATACAAAAAGTTTTTTCCCGTGTGAGCTCCATTTCACCTGCGCGAGCCGAAAGTGACGAACCAATGAAACGAGAAAATCAGAAAACAACACTACACACACAGCAACTTCTTCAACAAAACCTCATGAACAAGAAAATAATCAAAGCAACCAAACCAAACCGCACTGTTCTTCAACCACTTTCCCTCTAGGGTTTGCTCTTTCTCTCCCCAAAATCGCCTTTTTAGTATTCGTTTTCTGCGAAACAGAGAATTCACATGTCGCACCTCAGCTTCTCCACCATCTTTACCTGAAAAGCGAAGCCAGCAACAGCCCTTTTCTCGGTTCCTCTTTCTAAACAAAACCCTAGAAAAAATGTTCTAGCTTTAGCGGAGATTGGACCAGAGGAGGAGGTGGAGGAGGAAGAGGAAGAAGAAGAGAAAACGGCTCTTTGCGGCGTCGTTTTTGGAGTTTTCGAGCATTGTCTGGTTCTGCGGCTGTTTTGTTCGTTCGAATTTGGATCTTGTGGGCGATTCGCTGAGTTGACTCGGCTTCGTTTCTAGTTTGTTGTACAGCTTTTCGTGCTTTTTTTTTTTGTGAGTTTAGAGGCTCTGATCTCGAAAGATTTACATTTTCTTGTGTTTGGGGCTTGTCTTGTTAGTGCCATAACTACGTCCCGAATCGGTTATTGTTGTCCCAATTCTCGATCTGAGGAATAAGAAGCTGAAGCTTGGAGATTTAGGCCAAGGAAGAGAAGTTTAGGAGTTTTCTTGAGGTTGAGCTTGGGAGAAGCTGGTTTTAGAGTTTTAGTTGGTGTTTTTGAGTGTTGGAGCTGATTTCTAGAGATGGCAATGTCCTGCAAGGATGGTAAGCTAGGGAGTTTGGACAATGGGAAGTATGTCCGGTACACGCCTGAGCAGGTCGAAGCCCTCGAGAGGCT
>JAYMTK010001248.1:0-17068 GCA_036897405.1 Pelargonium myrrhifolium | reverse complement strand
GTACTCTAAGCATTTTGCATCAAGCCAAATACAAAGTTGTCTCTTGCACTAAAATCCTCTTGCATCAAAATCCTCTTCTCTTGTTTCCATCCCAACAGAGGCAAGGGAGCAACAATTTGTACACGCATATAGTTCTCAGTAAGGGTGAATGGATAGCGATTGAGAAAGGAAATGGTCTACCCCACTACGCACCTTACAGTTTCAACCCATCTGGGGTAAGATATTTAAATACTTTATATTATATTTCAATATATAAGTCTGATGTTTGGAATTTTTAGGCTACGTTACAGGTGATGGATAGGATTTGGCCGAACATTCTATCAGCAAAACGCAAAAACAAAATGTTTTGGATCCAACAGTGGTGCCGACACGGTTGTCTCCTCGCTACGCCCCCACGTAATTGTCAAGTAGTAATGAATGAGATCATTCATCACGGAAGGATGCTTCTGCAGCAAGTGAATAATGCTTTGGTAGCATCTGGGTTTCAAGATGGGGCGGAGCATTTGTTGTTTGATCTTTAGGAGACCGTGCGCAAAGCCATCAATCACCGGCCAGAAGTCTCAATTCGCCTGGACAAGAGTAATCATTTTCAGTGTGTGGAAATAGACGTGGTGTATGACCTGAGATGGAACATGCTGGACTATGAACATCACATAGATGACGGAAGGGTGTTCCTCTACAAAGCATAATGAAGATTTGTTGTACAGGGTGAGTGTGAGTGTCTGCTAACTTTCATGAGTGATAATTTTGATTCTGATATCTTGTGGTGTTTGATTCATATTTCCATCACAAGCTCAATTTGGAGCTTCTTTATGAATGTTTTGCTGGGGAAGGTGTAATCAGTGAATCATTATCACATTGAATATATTTGCACAAGGCAGTCCAAATCCATCATGTGTTTTGTTTAAGATGCTACTGAGGTTTCATAAGTTGGATCCAATAGTTGTTGAACGACATGTAATTATCCAAAATTTGGTACATTATGTTGACTTTGTTTTTAGCTACTGAATGGTGAAGGGCAAACAAGGGGAAGGAGTGTTATCCATCAAGAATACTTGAGGACACACACAATGGTCTTTTACTCCAATCTCTTAAAGACTCTAGGGTCTCTCTACTATCAAAAATTAACCAGAAAAGTCCCTCTACGAAAAAAGTCACCAACGTAGTCCACATATAATCGATCCACGAGTCCGTTAAAGTTAACTTCACCGTTAAGTCGGTTGACGTGGCGTCGAGTCGGCATCTGACGTGACATATTAAGATTTTAAATTTAAATTAAAAAGAACACATGGCGAGCTCTAATTGGTTAAAAGATTAATTGATTATGTGAATATACGAATTTACCCTTCATTTTTAAAAAAAAAATTCATTTATACCCTTCTTCTTCCTTAAGCTTTAGATCTGCTACCCAAGCTCGCCGGCAAGCCTCTTCGGCAACCCTTCTTCCTTCAATCACAGGTAACTTCCTCTTCTACCTTCAATCACCGACGACGAACAACGGTAGCAACGATGAGCTCCTCCGGCGACTAGGACGGACGAAATCCATGGCTGTCCTCTCTCGCCACAGCCGATCTACACGAAGCCACTGCCATCGTTTGAAATCTGGCGATGAAGAAAGAGAAGCGGGCGGTGATAACAGAGCCGAGGGACCCACCATTGCTCCATTCCAAGCTCGACGACCTCCAGGCGGTGGCGCTCTGCTGAGACCGATGTGCGTTTTTCGACGAGGCCATCCGCCGGAGTAAGATCTCTAGAACGAGAACGCCGACAAACCTCACCCACCATCACCGCCATGACCTCGCCCAGATCCACCAACACAGCCCACCATCATCGCCGACCTCGCCCACCTCCTGATCTGAAGCCTAATCCTCTTCACCCTGTCGTCGAACATCTCAATTTCTCTCTCCACAACCATTCTTCACAGCTCGTGTATTTTGTTTGCAATTTGTTTTGGATGTTGATTTCATATTCTAGAGCTCTCATTATTGTTTATATATGTATATATATATATATATATATATCTTTATTTTATTTTGTGATTTTTGCACTTGTCGCCGGAGGATGGTCGCCGGAGTTGGTGCTGGATAAGGTGTCCAAGTTTGGGTGCGAGAAAGAAGCTCAAGGAAGAAGAAGGGTATACATGAAATTTTTTTAAAAAATGAAGGGTAAATTTGTAATTTCACACAATCTATTAATCTTTTAACCAATTATAGCTCGCCACGTGTCTTTCTTAATTTAAATTAAATTTTTTTAATATGCCACGTCAACGCCACGTCAGATGCTGACTCAGTGCCACGTCAACGACTTAACGGTGGAGTTAACTTTAACAGACTCGTGGACCTCCCTGGCATATTTATCGATTATAGGGGGACTGCGTTGGTGAGTTTTTTATAGGACTTGGCTGGTCAATTTTTGATAGTAGAGAGACCCCTAGAGTCTTTAAGCCTAATAAAGAATGTTCAATTATAACAAGAGTGAATTCGAGTTAAAAAAAAATCTGATGAGGATAAATTCTTTCTTTTATGCGAGAATGAGGACAAAAATGAGAAGAGTTTTTATCTGTAGAGATGAGTTGAGATTGATACTCGGCCCCCGAAGCAGTGACCATTCCTAAACTACCGGAACTAACTAGTAGGGAGTATATTCTTTTAATAGTTGGTTGTGTCAGAATCTTAATTATCTATATAATAATCTAAATCAACAACCAACTTGATGCTTAAACTATTTTGTTGCAATTAACACGTTATATGTTTTTTATCATAAGAACACGTTATACAGTATATTTTATTAAATTCAAATAATCATAAATATGCATATAAATATGTTAGCTTTAATATTAATCTCATCTTATGATAATGGTCCAGAGTATAAAAATATTTTGAAGTGTTGTATTTTAAAAATGAGAATCGAAAAACAAAATAAATAAATGATAATTGGATCTCAAAAGAGACTGGGATGAAGTTAGAAAAACTGAGAATGAGAAACACGAGCAGAGATAGGAAGCATACCCACTCTATCCGGTTGACATCCCTACCATAAAAAAATTCGCTAGTTGAAATGAGTCTGAACTATTAACAAGCGTGTGGGTCAACTGACAGAATTGTTTTAAATTAACCTGAAATCTTAAACTCAAAACACAACATATGAGACTGTTAAAGATTGGTACGAAAATTTTGTCGTTCACGTGGTCCCCTAGCTCAAATAGTCTCCAAAAGTGTGGTGAAGCAGACAAATCAAATTCAATCATGCATCTACTTGTAATTGTTACCATTACTATTCTTGTCTTGATGCATGACTTTATTTCTCATAAAAAGCAACCCTCCCTTTCCCCAGCAAAAGCTTAAAGCACATATCATATAGTGATACTAGAGAAAGAGAAAGAGAAAGAGAGAGAGATGATGGAGAAGAGGTGTTGGTGGTCAAATATGGTACCATTTGCAGCCATGGTGGTGGTGGAGTGCCTAGATGTGGGGTTAACCACAGTGGGCAAAGCAGCCTTATCTCAAGGAATGAGCCACTTTGTGTTTGTGGTCTACTCTAATGCTCTTGCCACTCTCATCCTCCTCCCTTACTCCTTAATCTTCCACAGGTCTCCACTTCTCTCATCTTCTCCTAATTTCCTTTTTCTTTAATTTCTTCAACATCTCATATCATCATCTTTACTTTACTTATTATTATGTTCATGCAGAAGCAAGAGACCTCCTCTCACATTCTCTCTTCTCTGTAAACTCTGCCTCCTCAGCTTTGTAGGGTATGTGATTCAATTAAACCACTTGTACATATCTTTCTTGATCTGCTTCTCCTCATTTGTGTCCTTGGTTTGTGCAGCATAACTTTGATGCAGAATTGTGTGTTCACTGGTCTGAGCTTCAGCTCTCCCACCCTTGCATCTGCTATGGGAAACCTCATCCCAGCTTACACTTTCTTGCTTGCTGTTATCTTCAGGTTCTGCTCTTAATTTCTCCATCACTCCACAATCCACATGGTTAAATGCTAAATTTACAGCCACTGTCCTCAAAGCAAAGTTATGTTCATGTTCCTTTTGTCTTCTCCTAGGTTTGAAAAGTTAGATCTGAGAAGCTCAAGGAGCCAAATCAAAATCCTGAGCACTCTGGTGACAATATCTGGAGCATTCATCATCACCCTTTACAAGGGTCCTCCCATTCCCATAGGCCACTCCACCCAACCAGTTTCCTCCAAACTACAGGCAGAAACAAGTAATTGGGCCATTGGAGGTCTCTTTCTTGCAACTGCTAGTTTGTCTGCTGCAATATGGAACACTTCTCAGGTGATCATCTGCATAAAACAAAATGTGTAACTCTTCTTTCACAAACCAACTGGTCTTATATATATTTTATTATCTATTTTGAAGGCAGCAATCTTGAAAGGGTACCCTTCAGAGATCACAGTAGTTTCCTTCTGCTGCTTCTTTGGGACTATACAGTGCGCTGTGGTTTCCTTGGTAGCAGAGAGAGATCTAAATGCTTGGAAACTGGGACCCAATATTGAGATCATCTCTGTCTTCTACTCAGTAAGATCATCACTAGATCCAGTTTTTACTGTAATTTATCTTGAGATCAGATGACTAACCCTGCAGCCCCTTTTGGACTCTTCCACAAAGTGCAGGCTGTTTTTGGGAATGTGGTAACATATTCTGTTTGTGCATGGTGCATACACAAGAAAGGACCTGTATTTGTAGCAATGTTCAAGCCTGTTGGAATTGCTATTGCTGCCCTCATGGGAGTCATCTTCCTCGGCGATACCCTTCATGTTGGCAGGTCTCTTTAACAATATCTTACCCAAATCGTTACATGTAAATACTAGTTGGAAATGAAAAGCTTAGTTATCATTTCTGCTCTTCTATCTATTTGCAGTGTCATTGGAGCAATAGTTATAGCTGCAGGATTTTATGGAGTTATATGGGCACAGTCCAAAGAAGAGCATGAAGTTGCCAAGGATGCTGCATCACACAGGACACCTCTATTAGAGAACCACATATGTTAACATGAAGTTGCCAAGAATGGTGCTACTGAGACGAGAAATAAAAAACTCTCGGTGTCATTAGTTTCTGTACAATTTATTGCAACACAAGGAATGATGTAAATATAACACACTTGCATAAAGACTTATCAAGTTACATCGGGGAAACAAAAATGTTAAGCATCTTTTCTCCCCCTTCTTGATCATATAAACATCTACAGAAGTGTAAATATACACAGCTTACTCGACCCCCTGAAATGCAATGTCTCAAGCGAGATATATACATGTATGCATGAGCATCAATCTTCTTGTTTTAGATCATTAGACATAGCCGATGGAATGCAGTGCATAACGAGAATATCTGCAGTTGCTTCCTTGGCGGTCTTTGTCTGGAGAACTGCAATCTGCATGAGATATAGAACACAAACAGTTAAAGGGGGCGGATGCAGAAAACGCGCACACAGAGGGAGAAAGTTATAGATCAAGGACCTGTTGATATTCTAGTTCAAATTTCAAAAACTCTTCATCACAACTTTCTATCATGCTAGCCAAGCTCTTCAAATTCTTCACTGGCTTACCATTGAAAGCAAGAACCTAAACAAAAGTACAGAATATAGGTTAAAGCAATTCGGCTAATACGAGAAGCATCAAAGATTCAAAATTGAGAAATGCCATTTCTCACCTGAGTGTTAACTATTCCCTCATACCCAATATTGATGTCCGCTACAAGAACCTTCAACGTTTCACAAGAACAAAATGTTAGAAAATATAAAGCAACACCTCCCTCATTGCATCAGGAGAGAGAGAGAACCTGAGAAACCACTACAAGCTGCTCATCTAGAGATTGTGGCAACTGGTGAAACATTTTGTCGCAGAGCTTGATTGGGAGGTCTATCGGATTAGGGTACTGGACATTAAGCAAAACAGTTACTAATATTGACACCATAAAAAACCTTAATAAATTCAATTATTATAACAGTCTCATCAATATAAGTTAGGCATAGCATGGCAATGGACATGTGCAATTCCTGTAAACTTAAGGAAACTAACTACTGATTCCATAGACAAATTGCACTGTTAATTAGTTATCAGTCATTCGGTTGATTGTTTGTGCATGATTAACATATTGTCAAAGCATATGAGTACACAAAAATGAAAGCACTGCACAAACCTCAGAAGCTAGATATGGGATAGATCCAGTTGTAAACACAAATCCTGCAATTATATAGTATAAGGGAGGTTTGCTCCCCGTGTGTGCTGGGATTAGCCTCGCAAGAGATTCAAGTTTAATGTTGAAATCGAGAATCTCACAATTGCGGAGAACTTTTATAGCTGCAATATCCCCAGTATATTTCTGAGAAACAAGATAAGTAAAACCTATGCGCTCTCCATGCCGAAAAGGAACTGCAGTATGACCAACAAAGAAGTGAAGTTTATGTCATTTTGAGGGGAGCTAATATACATACTTGCAGAACACAACTTATAAAAAATGCTTAGATGAGCATCAATAGTCGAATCATGTATGCACGAACCAGTGCCATCACTGGCAATATCAACCCCATCGAAGTTGAGAATGATATCTGATGCCTCCAAAACCTTTGACAGCGGAGCAGTTGGATGTGTTCTTTTAATCCGAACGCCCTTTTGGTCAGGTTTCATGCCCACTGACAAACGCAAGTAAGGATTTTCCATTTTCTGCCACTCAACCCCAAGAATTGGGAATCCTGTCACGTAACAAAGTACCCGTAATCACATAAATATGTAAGGATAGCAATTACAAAGATGGAAAACACTATGCTACTAAAACTCAATCGCAATAGTTAACGACTTCAGGATTGGAATATATAATGACCTGTATATGCTCCATTCTTTTCATAATCTTGTATGAAATGCTCGATAACTGGTGTTGGTATAACATAGCCTATATTGTCTGCAGCGTTAAGGGACTGAAAAGCAATGCCTACGCAGTTGCCTTCATCATTAAAAGCAGGCCCACCAGAGTTTATAGCAGCATCTATCTGCCAAAGATCAAGACAAAAAAATTAAACAAAGAATGTGATATCACTAAACTTATAAACAAGAAGGACCATGCGATTCAATAACCTGCAAACCGAGGAGATCAGAAGATACATGAACATAAGATATGATCTCTATTCTGGACACAACACCACTTGTCACAGAAATGGATTCACCCCCAATTGGATAACCCACAACAGTCACAGCATCCTGAAGCCTAGGCAAATCCCCGAATTCCACGGGCAAAATCCCCTCCCAAAACTCATCATCATCAACAGTAAGCATTGCTGCAGGTACAGCACATAAAAATTACATCTTTAGAATGCCATTGTTAGAATTGCAAATGTTATATAATCAATTCAAGATCAAATATCATTTCGAAAGAAAAAAAAAACAAGATCAAATATTATTTATTGAACTAATTAATTACCAATGTCACATTCAGTCTCAATTGCTAGTACTTTTGTTAGGTACTTGTTATCAGAGCCACGTTTCTTGATCTTGACCTGGGTATAATGTTCCACAGAATGGGCAGTGGTCAAAACCCTCCTTCCGCTGATCACAAACCCACTGCTTCTTGAGCTGAACTGTTTCTTCTTTTGCCACGGCAGCGAGAAATTAGGCTCTGTATGCACACAAGAGACCATCACCACCGCGTTCATGGCCGGAGCCGGAGCAATGGCGTGCGGTTTCAGGGACTTCTTGGAGACAACGCCGTTCGTTGCAGGGGCTGATGTGGCGGCGGGATTTCTGGGTTTGCCTTGGTTTTCGACCATTTTTGTAAGAACTGAACCAAAAAAAGTTGTGGGTTTTGCGAGTTTTTTTGTTATGGTGCGGTTCTTGAAAGCAAATGGGGTTTTGTGTAGCTGAAGAAGAGAGAGAGATGAAGCTACAATTTCTAAATGTTGCTGCTTTTATAGCTTCTCTATCTTATTGCACACGTCAGTTTGAGGCTGCTGTGTTTTTTCCGAAATCAAATTTGAATTTTCAACGTCTAAATAATCCAACATATTATTTTATAAGTAATTGGATTAATTAAATTTTGTTAAATGACTTTTACTTTTCCCAGTTATTTGATAGATAAATTTATCAATTTATGTCTCAAAATTTTATATTTGCAACAATGACTATTGAAATCAAACGTCTAGAATCATAACAATTTTCTTATTTGATAAACTAAAAATATTTTTTTTGAAAGTTACATTTTTATAAAATAAAAGGTACGGAGTATTTTTTTAGAAAGATTACGAGAATTGTATAATATTATGGCTTATTGGGCTAACCATCTGATTAAAAAAACTAGGGTCCACCAACCAGATAAACAATGAGCATTACCTATGCTTATAAGAGAAAAATTACACAAAACAAATCAACTACACTTTTACTGAAGAATCTAATAATAGCAGCAAGTGGACATAGCTAATAACGTTGTGGTAAATATCCTTGTGTCATTGATATGAATTTTTTGTTTCACCATTGCCAATCCTACAAGCTTACGCAAACCAAGAACGAAATAAGAGTTTTCGGCCACAACAACTAGAATCAGAGTCATAAGTTTGGTGTTTGATTCCGCACAAACAAATTGCACTTCACAAGTGCACTGCAGTTACTGTTGCTGCAGGATTTTATAGAGTAATATGGGCATATAGTTGCATTGATAGAACTCTTCTATTACAGAGCACTTATATTTATCTAAAACAAAATGCAGTACTTGAGATAAATTGTCTTTCTAATGCATGAGCAAATCAGCAAGAATTATTGGGAAACTATCTGATCACTATTCATTGATTTCTGTATAATGTATTGTAACATAAGGTGTGGAATAAATGTTGTTGAGCTGAGCATCTTTGCTTACCCCTCTTGATTGTATAAACATGTACATGAGTTGACAGTTTCAAAAAAACATCTACATAACTATAAATATACACAGCTTGATCGACCCCTCGAAATGCAATGTTTCTTTTGTGGATCTTACAATTGGCATGATGATTGGGAAGCTAAAAGTCAAGAAAGATACGCATAGGCACCACATTAATCAATCTTCTTGTTTGAGATCATCTGACATAGCCGATGGAATGCAGTGTGTATTGAGAATATCTACAGTAGCTTCTTTGGCAGTCTTTGTTCGGAGAACTGCAATCTGCATCAGATCGAGAACACAAATGGTTAAAGTAGGCTGATGTAGAAAACACACACAGAGATGGAAAGAGAAAGATCAAGAACCTGTTGGTATTCTAGTTCAAATTTCAAAAACTCTTCATCACAACTTTCTACCATGCTAGCCAAGCTCTTTAAGTTTTTCACTGGCTTACCATTGAAAGCAAGAACCTAAACAGAATAGACATGTTAACAATAGTACATTGTACATAATACTATCAAAATTGAGAAATGCCATTTCCCACCTGAGTGTTAACAATTCCCTCGTACCCAATATTGATGTCGGCCACAAGAACCTTATAACAGAATCGCAATAAGAAAATGTTAGCAAGTACATAGCTTCTTTCCCCACATAAAACCAGGAGAGAAAGCGGGATGGAACCTGAGAAACCACAACAAGCTGCTCATCTGGAGATTGTGGCAAATGGTGAAGCAATTTGTCCAATAGCTTCACTGGGATGTCTTCCTCATTTGGGTACTGGACATTGTGAAAAAACAGTTAATCTTGGCACCATTAAAAACTCAATGATTACAACACTTTCAGCATTATCATATAATATAGCAGCAGAATGGCAGAGATGTGCAAATCTCATAAAAGTTGTGATAACTTAGAAATCTTAAAGAAACCACTGATTCCATATAATAGTAGGGGGGAAAAAAAGTGATTAAACTGAAATGAAAGTACATTACTTACCTCAGAACGTATATATGGAATAGATACAGTCGTAAATACGAATCCTGCAATAATATAGTAAGAGGGAGGTTTGCTTCCCATGTGTGCTGGAATAAGCCTTGTGAGAGAAACAAGTTTGATGTTGAAATCAAGAATCTCAGAATTGCGGAGGATTTTAATAGCTGCACTATCCCCAGTATATTTCTGAGAAACAAGATAACTAAAACCTATGCATTCTCCATGCCGAAAAGGAACTGCAGTATGACCAACAAAGAAGTGAAGTAATTGTCATTTTGAGATGAACTAGTAAGCATACTTGCTGAGCACAATATTTACAAAATGTTTAGATGAGCATAAAAGTTGTATGAATGAACTCACCAGTGCCATCATTGGCAATATCAACCCCATCAAAGTTGAGAATGATATCTGACGCCTCCAAGACCTTTGATTCCGGAGCAGTTGGGTCAATCCTTTTAATCCGAACACCCTTTTGATCAGGCTTCATACCCATTGACAAGCGCAGATCAGGGTTTTCCATTTTCTGCCACTCAACCCCAAGAATTGGGAATCCTATCGCATAACAAAGTGTCATAATGCCATAAAAATGGTATAACATATCCTAAAAACACTCAATCACCCGAGTTAATCAACATTGAAATATTTTACCTGTATATGCTCCATTCTTGTCATAATCTTGTATGAAGTGCTCGATAACTGGTGTTGGTATAACATAGCCTATGTTGTCTGCATCGTCAAGGGACTGAAAAGCAATGCCTACACAATTGCCTTCGTCGTTAAAAGCCGGCCCACCAGAATTTCCAGAGTTTATAGCAGCATCTATCTACCAAGATCAAAATTCAAAACAATAAAGTTGAGCAAAAAATGTGATATCACTGAAGTTATAAACTAGATGGAACACGCGATTCAATAACCTGCAAACCGAGGAGATCAGAAGATACATGAGCATAAGATATGATCTCTATTCTGGACACAACACCACTTGTCACAGAAATGGTGTCGCCCCCAATCGGGTAACCCACAACGGTCACAGCATCCTGAAGTGCAGGCAAATCCCCAAATTCCACGGGCGATACCCCCTCCCAAAACTCATCATCATCAACAGTAAGCATAGCTGCAGCACATCAAGCAAACCAAAATTCAATTCCAATTTTCATAATCAATTATTCAAGATCAAATTGAAGTATTGTTCATTAGTTACCAATGTCACATTCAGTCCCAATTGCGAGTACTTTGGCTAGGTACTTGGTATCAGAGCCGCGTTTCTTGAGCTTGACCTGCGTGTAATGCTCCACAGAATGTGCATTGGTCAAAACCCTCCTTCCGCTGATCACAAACCCACTGCTCCTTGAGCTGAACTGTCTCTTCTTCTGCCATGGCAGAGACAAATCGGGCTCTGTATGCGCACAAAAAACCCTGACGACCGCGTCCATAGGCAGAGCAGTGGCCTCCACTTTTTGGGACTTGTTGCGTTGGTTTTTGCCCATTTTTGCGGTAAGAGAGCAAAAGGGTTTGATGGGTTTTGGGGATTTTAGAGAGAGAAGTTGGTGGGCAATACGGAGTAGGGAGAAGGTGGAGAAGAAGATGATGAATTTTCTGGAAGTTGGTATTTTCATAGGTGCTGTTGTCTACCTTATTGCGCAAGTCAACTTGAGGCTGCTATGTTTCTTTATTAAAATAACACACGGTTTTGAAATGTTAACGTGAACATATTCCGAAATTCTTTTTTTCTCTCTTTTTTTTTGAAAAAAAGATGCACTAGGCACCACTTCATTAATGGAGGAACAAGTTGGGTACAAGATCGAATTTAAATACAATAAATTCTATCTACCCTCAGGTCTCGATAATATCAACACTAGTGTTGTCACCACAGACTTGTGTTGCTGGACGAACTATGCCCCCCTAAAAACTCCGGCTCATACTAACTAAGCATCTCTCTGGATGAATGACTATGCATGACACCTCTTGGAACAGATCAACGGAGACCAAAGCAGAGACCAAAACAGTTTCTATTCCCCACTTGGAAACCGTTCTGGCTACTCCCCATGCCCCCAAGTTCTTGAGCCATGAATGAGCCTCCCGAATTGTCATTGATCGCACAACAAACTCCCCTTGACAATTCCAGTGGCGGGTGTCCATCCATGCTTTGCCCCTCTGTGTTAACGAAACCCTATCAAGACAGTTTCCGATCGGAGTCGAATTCCACACAAAAGCCATACTTTTACGATTCAAGCCCAACCTTGTCGTCAAAATCAACAGCGGAACATATCAACGGAGTAGAATAACATCGGCGATGACAAATCAATAGTGGGACTCTCAGCTTTAACCAGACGGCACCACCCTCCCTTACAGCCCTCCAACCCCGATCCCTTTCGAATCCGCGACACCAGCATGACACCCCTGCAGCAACTCCGGTCGTCGGCAGCATCACTACACTCCTCCAACGATAACACTAAAACAACACACAAACCCTTTACCCTAACCCTTTTACTCTCTTATACCGAAATCCCCACAGAACCGAAACCCTGTCGAGAAGCCTACCACAACCCCCAACCTTATGCCACCAGTGTCAAACCTTCCCTCCCTCAATATGCTCGGCCACCACCCAGTGTACCAACGCTGGAACCGAAACCCCAAACAGCCAGAACCCTAGCAACTACCCTTCAAAACCTCCTGCCAACCAAACCTATCTCTCCAGGAGCCTACCCTCTCACCTCCACCTTCCTCATGTAGACACACCATAGCCGACACCAGAAGAAGACTACTAGGGACGGAGAACACCGAAACCCTAGCTACTACCTAAGAAACCCTTGACTACTCTATACTTCTCTAAACCCTAACGTTTCAAAAACGTCCGCTTCAGAATTGAAACAATTTTAATTTTATGTGTTTTTTAAGTACATATTCCGAACTATATTCCGAACTTTCTTTTTTAAATATAATATTGTTCATTAATTTGGTAAATAAGTTTTATTTTCAGGAAGACACATTTTTGGTAAGATAATTTTTTTTTCCTTTTTCTTTTAAGCAAAGAGATGCAATAGTTAGGTGGTAGAGGACCAACTCAACTAAAACGTCTCCTCAAGTGTAAGTCGATTTTGTCTTTGCATGTGTATCAAAGAGAGATACAGAGAGCCAAATTTATTTTTGATTTTAACTTCGTATGTGGACCGAAATCAAATAGAGATGACCAATTTTGAATAGAATAATAGCAACATAGAAATATGAAAAGCCTAAACATTATACTATCTCTGACTCAAAACAAGTGAATTTGTTTCATTTGAAAATAATTAAAGGAAAAAAGTTAATGTTGTACAATTAATTTTGAATTTTAAACATGTGTTCTAACAAACTCAAAAAATACTAACTAAATATACGTATTGACTAGATTCAAACTAATCAATCTTATATTATTAGATTTCATGCATGTTGAAAAAGGCATGTTGCAGAAGGTTTTATAGGAGATCAAAGGGTTTTGGGATATCAGTGTTCCGAATAGTACAGTGGCGGCTGACGGCCGCGAATCGGCGAAGCTCGGGGGTGGGTATCGATCTGCTCTCTGCGGTGGTGGCGTCTCCATTTGCTCTCGAAGGCTAGCTGTTGATATCAATAGATTCAGTTGTGACGAGAGGAGCGAGGCGGAGATTAGTGCGCAAGCGACGAAGGCCAAGGTAATCCCGTCGGTGACGGTTCGTGTTGTTTGGCGACAAGCTGTAGGTGTTGTCTGCATAGCACTGAGGCGGCGATTTTTTTTGGAGTTTCAACGGCAGAGAGGAGTTTTTTCAGCATAGCACGGAGGAGGAAGTGGCGATGGCGAACTGAAGGTAGGTTTGGCTGCTGATTCAAGGAGGGGGGGCAACGTTGTCGTTGGTTTTTGGAGGAGGCAAGCAGCATTGTTGTGGAGGGAAGGTGTTTGAATCGGGTAGGGTATATCGCTGTGAAGTAAAGAGTAAGGCGGGGGCAAAAGTTTGGACCGTTTTCGGTGGGTGGGCGATCAAAGGAGTTGACCGGAGTGGGAGTATGATTGAAGGCAGAATAGTTGGATAAGAGAAAAAAAGCACGTGAGGTGGCTTTGGATGTGGAGGGCAATAGAGAGGAGGAAGATTTGTGAGGGGTAGGAGATCGGGAGGTTCGACCAGTGTAATCATGCGGGTCAGCAGGTGGGTTTAGGGATGACATCCTATAACCGATACACCTTTATCATTGTCGTTGAAAGATGGTTAGAGCCCTTCATGGTCTACATTTAGAGGTGACGTGGGTCATAAAGCACCAGTAGGATTGATACACCTTTATCATTGTCATTGAAAGATGGTTAGAGCCCTTCATGGTCTACATTTAGAGGTGATGTGGGTCATAAAGCACCGGTAGGATTGATACACCTTTATCATTGTCGTTGAAATATGGTTAGAGCCCTTCATGGTCTACATTTAGAGGTGACGTGGGTCATAAAGCACAGGTAGGATTGGTGTGTTAGGATGGGCCAATTTTACCTTGTTAGAAGGATAGATTAGTCGCCTTGGTTCAAGCATTTTAGCATTTTAAAGGGTTGTGCTTTTAGTACCGGTAACACGGACCTCTAGCCATTTTGCAAACCTGGAGTATAAGATAGTTTAGGAAATTGGTGTATGTCTTGTAATCTGTTGAGTGACTTATTTTTAATGAATTGCGATTGCTTTTTCTTTTAAAGAGAAAAAAAACTTATTATAGGGATATTATTTATACTTTATGTTATAACTAATTTTCTAGGAAAGAAAAATAACACTCATTTTAGGACAAAAATACTAGACAAACATACAGTTATTTTAGGACGAAAATAGTATAAATCGGGGGTCATTGTGGTAGTAAGACTCTAATAAATGTAAAAGTTAAACCAAATCAAGTAAAGTTGAACGTGATAAAATGAAGTCTCAATTAGTGGTTGTTTGGTAATACTTCTACTTGCTTTTAGAAGTACTTCTATAAGTTGTTGTTGTTGTTTGGTGGGTTAAAGGGAATTTTGGTACCCAAACTTTGGCCGCGATTCAAATCTAGTATCCAATCTTTTATTTTACCAGAGTTGGTACCTACAATTTTATTTTCGATCAAATCTAGTATTTGTTGTTAGTGCGCGGTGACGGAACCGTTAACTTGTTGATGTGGAATTTGAAAAAACAAACAAACAACAATTTTCATATCAAACTCTCTTTTTTGGTGTTCTTGTTGTGTTCTTGAATTTCAAAATCAAAATTAAACAAAAAAATTTAACGAGTCTTGAGAATCAAACCGGATAAAATAAATTGAACTCATAATTCAAACCACAAAAAAATTAAATTCAAACATCTAAAATATATACTCAAACAAATAAAATTGCATTTTCATTACAAAATTGAATAAATAAATAAATAATTCATCTTCAAGTTTGAGCAACCACAACACCACCTCTCTTAGACATTGAACACAACCACGACACCACCTCTCTTTAACCTTTTCCATTTTCCAACACTAGGATCGAAATCCTTGAAGCCATCACCGAGCTCCTCAACCACAATATCACCACCTCCGGCAACCTAATCCCCTACGCCTACATTGCCGACCTCATCATTTGTCAACCCAACTCAAAAGCCCTAGGCCCCGACGCCCATTCCCTCGACACCGCTGAAGCTTTCCGCCTCGCCAGCATCCATGGTGGCTTCTTCGAATTGCAGCCCAAGAAGGGTCTCGCTCTCGCCAATAGCACCGGAGTTGGCGCCGGCTTGGCTGCAATAGTCCTTTACGTCGTTTTGTTTGCAATTTTCACGGAAGTGATGCAAGGAAAGCCAGAATTCACCGACCACTTGACCCACAAATGAAGCACCATCCCGACCAGATCAAAGTTATTGCAATAATGGAACACATCCTCGTTAGAAGCTCGTACGTGAAAGCGGCACATAAGCTTCACAAAATAGATCCTCTACATAAGCCAAAACATGACCGATACGCCCTCTGGAACTCTCCGCAGTGGTTGGGCCACCACCGGTGATTTTGGGTGTTTATTTGGGTTAGGGTTTGGTTTCTCATTTGGTTCAATTTTGTGGAAGAATTGAAAATGTGTGCTGAAAATAAGACCTATCATAGTGTTTTGGTTTAATTTTAGTGTTTAAGTTTGATTTTCTTTGAGTTATTGATTCAATTTTGTTTTTTGAAATAGAAGAACACTAAGAACACAATAAGAACACCCAATAAAAAAAAGAGTTTGATCTGATTTTTTTTTGTATTTTCGTTTTTCACGTCAACAAGTTAACGGTTCCGTCACCTCGCACTAACGGTAGGTACTAGATTTGGTCGAAAATAAATAAAACTGTAAGTGCTAACTCTAATAAAATAAAAAATTGGATACTAGATTTGGTATGCGCCCAAAGTTTGGGTACCAAAATTTCTTTTAACCCTTGTTTGGTAAGAAAAGTAGGAAAAAAGTGATTTTATATGATATATATTAATATTTTAATGAGTAGTTATTACAAAATTAAGAATAATAGAGATTTTCTCTCTCTACTTCTTATGACATAAGTAAACAAAAAATTAACTTCTTCCTACTTCTCCATCATTACAAAATTAGAAAATAAAAGTTGTTATTTTGATGACATGACACATTTTCAACGGACGTGTAAGTGACTTTTGCTTTTCAAAAGTGTTACCAAATAAGGCCTTATACTTTTAATTAATTATTGATACTACCCAAAAAATATAAGTTCACACAATGATTATCATTGATTCGACATAAAAAATCAGAAATATTTTCAACCAATAAGAGACGAACACGTGGCTCCATCAATCGAGCGAAGGGCGGTTAGCACACGGGTCGGGCCTTGAGTTCGAGCTCCGACCCACCTAGCAAGAACGGGTCTTGCCCGCAAGCGAGCCCAAAGGAGTCTCGTCCACATGGGAACACCCACATAAAACTCTCTTGAGCGAGACTAAGGCATATATCAAATGCCTAAGTACGAATGGGAACAGATTATGTTCACCCGGAGGAAAGGCCAAGTCCGCGCACGCCCCAAGCGAGGTCGTTCGGGCACGCGGGGTGAGACTAATCCATGTTGGACCTCATGCCCGACCTTGCGTCCATGCGTCTGACCAGGCCTTCACGCACGTTCCCGTTCCTGTTCAAGTCCACAGGCTCCTCCATACCATGTTCCTCTTTGGTGGGCTCCGCACATGCCGCGCCCCCATAAGGTGTGCGCCGCGCATGTCGCGCTCCCCTAGGGG
>JAYMTK010001247.1:0-17072 GCA_036897405.1 Pelargonium myrrhifolium | reverse complement strand
GGTGTCATCACCTCATTGGTTTGTAAAGTTGCAACTGATGTAACTTTATATCAGTCAACTGATATACATTTTACCCTGTAAATATATTATATATCTAATTAAGTTTCAATTATATAGCATATTGCAGGTTGTCATTATTCACTAGCAATCATCTTAAATTGTTTATAAAATTATGTCTAATATTAGAGTTGAGATCAAATAAAACATTGACAAATAATCATCAATATTCTCAAGTTGTGTGTCATCGGCTGAAAATGTTATAATTATAGTCATAAAGCTTGTGTACTCCTTGAAAACTACTCCATCCGTCCCAAAATGAGTATCCTGTTTCATTTGCTTTTTTGTCTCAAAATGATTGTCTTGTTTTCTTTTCTAGTAAGTTAGTTATGCATGAATTGTCAATAGTATTCTTATAACAAGTTGGTTAGTATTTCTTAACCCATGATAATAAGGACACAAAAGTAAATGTACCACCTTAACTAACTTTTTCTTAATTATTCTCAAAATAGAAATGAGTACACTCATTTTGGAACGGAGGGAGTATAAAATATAATCTATTTGTTCCAAAATATGATTAGTTTATTTATTTATTTATAGAAAACTTAAGAATGAGTTATTTCATGTTATACAATTTCTTTTGTATCACAATGAACAAGTGTTGTAACAAACTCAAGTGACATTTACAAACTTATTATAAGGATATGTATGATTGATGCATAACTAAATTCATGAAAAGAAAGAAGGCCGCATATTAAAACAAAAATAAACGAGAAACACGACACTCATTTTGGGATGTATGATGTATGAAATAAGCCGCTTAAAAATAAATTAAAACCATAACTTGTAAAATGACAAATGACAAATTGTATATGTATTATATATGATGAATAATAATAAAAAAAATACAATGTATAGAATATATTGAAATATTCTTCTTAATGATAAATAAATTGAAATCAAATTAAGCTTAATAATATAATGATAAAAGTTATGTTTTATTTTATTTATTAAGTAATTGAACATAATGAAACATTTGATTAATTGGTAACTAGTAAGAGGTCTTGAGTTCAAATCTTTGAGAATTACATTTTTGTATTACATAAGTAAAATATTATTAAAAATGAGCCGGGCCATGGGCCGTCGCCCTCATTGCCCTAGGCTTAGGGCCGGCCCTGTGTTTGTATAGTTCTTGATAAATGTATGCAAATTCACATAAAATTTATGGAAAATTTAGTTACGCATGAATTGTTAATAGTATCATTATAATAAGTTAATTAGTACCATTGACACATGATCATGAAATCATTATAAGGTTGATATGCAGTAATGGTTTATTTATTAGTTCAGTAGACTAAGAAAAAGAGGACAAAAATAAGTTGGTTACAATGTTTTCACATTATATAATGCATGACAAGTTTAAGGATGGAGTTATGTAGTAACAAAAGCTTCCATATTTTCATTGCAGACAAATCTCTGAAGCACTGAATATTCTTCAATCTGCCTGAGGTATGTTCTTAAGAAACTCTTTGGCTTTATATCATTTTTTTAGAATGTTAGCATCTGAAAGTAATATGCTATTTATTGCACTTTTGCTTCAATCAGTTGTTTCTGAAATTTTCACATCCTTTTGTTTCAACATGTTGATGAACTATGTTAAAGACTGATTTGGTCCATGAACTATTTTAACTTCAATTTAGTCCTCCGACTACCAGAATATGACCATTTTGGTCGAAATCCTGATAGCCGGAGGACTGAATTCGCATAAATTTAGTTTAAGAACTAAATCAATGGAGAATCTTCATAGTTCGCGAACCGTTTTCCTAATTTTTTTTGTGGCATATATCAGTGGAAAAATGGCATATTACTATTTAGCTACACAATTGGTTGTTCTTGTCATGAAATTCAGAGTAATAAAACATTGTATAAAGTTCAAAAAAACTCAGCCTAAGCATTCTCATTTCTATAAAACTTTCCTTTGAACTTAAGAGGCACTCTTTCAGTCTTTCTTCACAAAGAGTGATACTCCCCCTCCGTCCGAAAATAAGTTTCTTGCTCTCTATTTTGAGAAAATTAAGGACAAGTTAATGATGTACCTTTATTCTTGTATCCTCAAGAACATGTGTTGTGACAAAACCAAAGAATGCTACCTAACTTATTATAGGGATACTATTGGTAAAAGTAAAACGGGGGGAGAACTAACCTGATTTTTCACACCTTCTGCACTATGGCAGGATGGGAGAAACTAAACGAACTGATCAAGTCACCGAACATGTCTCAGTAAACATCATGAGCAAAGATACAAAATTAGCATATTCCATGAAACAAAATCTCTGTCAAGAATCACCGTACTTCTCCCAGAACTGCATTTTCAAAGTCCCCCCAAAGCTCAGAAGCTGCAACAAAAATTCTTATGATCCCAACATAGTTTCAATAGGCCCTTACCATCGTGGAAAACCAGAACTCGAACCAATGGAGAAGATAAAATCTTGGTACCTGCAAAGCCTCCTCCATCGCTTGCCATTGCCTCCAGAAGAAACTCTAGCGTGCTTCGCTGAAGACATTAGAGGGTTGCATAGCAGTGCTCGCAGATGCTATGCAGACAAAATTGAGTTTGAGCTCGATGATGACGGGTTCGTAGAAATGCTGATTCTTGATGGTTGCTTTCTGGTTGAGCTTTTTCTTAAAGATCCATTGTTGATTCAGCAAGAAAAAGACGACCCTATATTCAACACTCCTTGGATACTCCCAAACTTGTACCATGACTTGATCTTGCTCGAAAACCAGATCCCTTGGTTTGTTCTTCTTCGCCTTTTTCAATTGAGCGAGCCAGCTAGCTCTCTCAAGGAGCTGGACAATGATGTTCTTGCTAAGCTTGTGCTCAGGTTCTTTGAGAGAATGATGTTGTTGACTGAACCAGCTGAGTACGGAGAAAATGTAAATCAGATCAAGCACATACTCGACTTGTTACACACTTGCTTGCTTTCTTCATCTGCAGCTACCGCGCCTCAAGACTTGTATTGGAAACTTGTTCCCACAGTGAATGATCTCTTGCAGTCCGGGGTCAAGTTCGAGAAGGGAAGTGCTGGGGACATACTAAACATCGAGTTCAAGAACGGAGTATTTAAAATCCCTCCCATCAGAATCCGAGGGAATTCAGAATCGTTGTTTCAGAATCTCATAGCTTACGAGGAATGTAACTATTTCACAAACCATCAGAATCTCATAGCTAACAAGGAATGTAACAATTTCACAAACCATCACTTCACTTCTTATGCGGTTCTCTTGGATTTACTCATCAACACAAGCACAGACGCTAAGTTTCTCTGCGACAAAGAAATCATTGTGGATGCTTTGAGCACAGAGGATATATCTCTTCTCTTCAACGGGCTCTATAATGACAATCTTGTCTCTCAGTCCTATTATGGCCAGTTAACTCGCGACATCAACAAGTACTATAGGTCTCGATGTCCAAGATGGAGAACCACCTTGATGAGTGATTATTTCAACAATCCCTGGTCAATCTTATCACTGATAGCTGCAAGTCTCGTACTGGTTTTCACCTTCACACAGACCTTGTTTTCCATTCTTGCTTACTAAGTCGCTTATGTATTTCACAGTACTATGTTTTGCTTCGATCAATAGTCTTCCATAGTGTATTTGACAGTACATTGCTTTGCTTCCACTATGTTTTTGACAGTACTGTGTTTTGCTTCGGTAATATTGCTATGCTTTCATTGTGTATTTGCAGTACATTTCTTTGCTTCCACTATGTTTCGGACAATACTGTGTTTTTCTACGATATTGCTATGATTACATTGTGTATTTGACAGTATATTGCTTTGCTTCCATGTTATGTTCTTGATAAGACCGTGTTTTGCTTCGATATTGCTATTCTTTTATTAGGTATTTGACAGTATATTGATTTGCTTCCATATTATGGTCTTGACAAGATTGTGTTTTGCTTCGATATTGCTATTGCTTTCATTGTGTATTTGACGGTACATTTCTTTGATTCCACCCTGTTTTGACAATACTGTGTTTTGCTTCGATATTGCTATGCTTTCATTGTGTATTTTACAGTATATTGATTTGCTTCCATATTATGTTCTTGACAGTTCTGTGTTTTGCTTCGATATTGCTATTCTTTCGTTTTGCATATGACAGTATATTGATTTGCTTCCATATTATGTTCTTTACAGTTCTGTGTTTTGCTTCCATATTGCTATGCTTTCATTGTGTATTTGACAGTACATTTCTTTGCTTCCACTCTGTTTTTGACAATACTGTGTTTTTCTTCGATAGTGCTATGCTTTCATTGTGTATTTGACAGTACATTTCTTCGTTCCCCTTGTTGCTACACGAAGATTGTTTGAGTGCATGAGCAGGACACGGGCGACCTCGCCTGCTCCCGAACAGACCTGCAAAACAAGGCCTCAGGTGGAGGTTGTCTCCTTGAGGCCCCTCCGACGCCCAAGTCAGATAACAAGGAAAATATAGAATAGCACAAATGGTATTCTCAGTCTACGAAAGCGTACCTTTTCTATTTGTGTACTGTGTATTTATACTTACTTACCCGTCTTAGTTCTATACGAACTAGGTTTTCTGTATCCTGTAGGTTGTAGGCTATATGCTGACTTGAGTATTGGTAGTTGTATGTATTTGGCCCGGTGGGCTTCTCTAAATACTGTTGGGCTAGTGGCAACATACCAGCCCATAACAGTGACGATCTAATACGCATTATAAACCTCTTTTTGATCTAGTTTTTATACTATGCATATATTGCTCATATACACTTAATTATTCTAAAATATTTTTTCACAACACCACTTCTCAAAATTGCCTTGATATTTTGTCTTAAAGGTTTAATGTGCATTTAAGATAGTAACTCAAATGATTTTAATTAACTTATGTTTCTACAATAGTATTCTCCAACCCAAAAATGAACTTTCTTATTTTTTTTGTCCAAAATTAAGTGTATTATTTCTTTCTTAGAAAATCAGTTACGAATGATTTGTCAAGAATATCATATATTTATAACACATGTTCATGGAGTAAAAGTACATGTATAATATTAAGTAATTAATTTCTCAAAATAAAAATCAAGATACTCATTTTTTCAGGGATAAAGTATAGAAAAAGAAGTCCACACTCAAGGGCCAAGGCATCCACAATGGTAGACAATAGAATAACATTAGTGCATTGCACTCTTGTTATTCATTGTATGGGTGTAATACTTATTCCATCTCAAAATAAATGTTATATTTCATTTGCTTTTTTGTTCTAAAATACTCCCTTAACTCTCAGAATGAGCACCAAGAATTTAAGAGAGTTCGCTCCCACTCCATGACCGCAACATTGTTCATCAGGTTCACGACATTGAGACTTGGATAGAACTCATACACGCACTTATTGCATATCGGTCGTATGACATGTCCTACACCCAAACGCCCACCATAAGAAAGAACTAAGTCTTAACAAATAAATGCACAACAACCATAATGAGAGCCTATTGCTCCTTCTTTGTAATCAGTCACCACAAATAACTCTTTATCTCTCATCAACACTTGGTTTCTAGACGTTTAGGGCTCCCTGCCTTGTTAGGACACTACCACAATGTCTTGCTCTGTTTTGACATTAAGACATTACTTGGAGCAATAGAGACTCTTATGGATTTCACTCCTCCCTTGCAATGCTTAGATAACATTTGAGAGCTTCGAAACTCATCCGACGCTTGTGGTTGGCGCATCCGAAAAGGGTAAAACTCCAACACCCGAAGCAAACTCCACATTACTAACAACTAACCACATGACAACATGTGACGACTGACGAATGGTTGTAAGTATAAATACCTCATTTGGATCCACTTCTATATAAAACACTATCTCTCCCTTTATTTTATATTTTTAAAACGCTCTTTAAAATCCTCCACAACTAGGTGCGATGAAGATTCTTCTGTTTGAGATTGTTACTTGTAGACCCATGGCATTTTTTTCCAGGTACACACTCGGGTCTTTTCTAAACATGTGTACAAGCTCTAAAAACCTATGAGCAATGTGTTAAACCTCTTGTTTCATTCTTAATGACATAAGTCTCTAACTCTATATCCAAGACATAAGATAAACTTATTTTAAAATAGTCGAAATTGACTTGGTCAAAAAAAAACATTTCAAAATAAAAATTGATTTAAGTTTTAATTGAATAGTGCATCTTTCCGACCCAAATAGAAAACACAAATTGGCAAGTCTAGATTTTGTTTGAGTGGGCGCCGTCGTTTTCAGCTTTCTCCATAATTGAGTTCACCAAATTGCTTAAACAAGCCACTAAATACTAATGGATCATCGGTGGCCCTGGATAAGCTCCACCGGTGGCCCCACTTCCAGCCAGCCGACAACTACGTGTCACTTTTTTATTGCACTGCCGTCCAACAAGAGTCTTTATTTATTTTATCCCAAAGAATATAATTTTCCCATTATTAATCTCAAATCATTGAGAAAATAAACTACTACTATTGGTTAGCCGGGAACTCAACCGTCAACCAAACTCACATGCTCACCTTCGCATCAACCTAACTCCATACTTTATATACTACTAGTAATAAACATTTGACCATTTTTGTTTTTATTGCTTGCTAAATCATTTTGATCATTTAAGGGAAAGTTTTTCTTAACGGCAATTATGGACAAATGTTTAAAATTATTCCATAAGGCAACGGATACATTTTGTTTAAACATCTACCATTACTATTTTTAAATACTTTTCTTTCATCTTTTATCTATAAAACCTAATTTCATCTAAGTGAAGTTAAGCCACAAGGTGTAGCGCAATCAGTAAATCTAACTGCGTAAATGAAAAAAGATTTTAGGATCGATTCCAATTGCACACACTCTTTGTGGTGGAGGTGTGCCTAAAACCATAGGTTAGAGAGACCACTTTTGGTGCAGTGATGCCAACATAAACTAAAATCATATTTAGATTTTTATAATTTGGGGTATGAATTAATTTTTCTAAAAACAGTAACCTAGTCTAGAAAGTACATTTTTGCTGAAATTTAAAAATAAAATATGTGACAATGTCAACTTGTCAATGACATTATAACTACAACTTAAAGAATATTTTTCTTTCTTCCGTATTATCTTTTATACAAAATTGGATTTATAAAAAATTAAGAGCGACAAAAAAACAAAAACAAAATCTATTATTTAAAAAATTCAACTATGCCCTGCTCAAATGAATCATAGATAAATATAAAACAATGAAATATAATTTTAAAATATTTATCGTGATTAAATTAAATATTTATTGGTCTTGTCTCGGTAGAATATAACTATATAAGTCATTACTTATATAAGATGTTGCCGTGACACCGCCAACAATGTAACTAATGATTATTTTTGTTTTATTTTACAGGAAATTAATTTATACTAATACTACTAAGTAATAACAAAATGCGTCGACCAGACAGAGATGGGCTCAGTCGGGACTCGGTGGCTTAACGGCGAGAAATACTAACCGTGACGGAAAAGCTACGACAAAACGATTGCACACTCCAAGCATCAGTTACGTTGAACAGCTGTCACTCCAAAGCTAATCCGCACTCAGCGAACTAGACACGAATCACAGTTCTGTAACATAAAAACGCTGCCGTTTTAAAAGGTTGGTTCGTTCCGAATATTCAGATATTTCTGAAAATAAAATCGTCTCCTTCATCGGTAGCCTCTTCTCATCTACCAGTCCTCGCTTCGCATCATTGTTCTCTCTCTCTCCCAGTTGTTTCCCGCATTGCACACACACAAACTCTCTCTAGGGTTTTGGATCGTTACTGTAACTGTCACTCGCGGTAGGACGGAAATTGCTGTTTCTTTGCTTTCGATCTTTAGGGTTTGCTTCGATGACGTATTATGAGGAAGATGTGGTGCCGGAGCTGAGGATCAGAGTGGCTACTGAAGATGATGATATCAAAGGGCACTATGTGAAATTGAAGCACGGTTCGGACGATTGTGAAGCTACTGGGGAGGGGGTGCTGGACCCCGCCGCTCCTCCTAGGTGGAGAGGGCATGTCTGGTACTGGGTCAAATTGGCTATTCTCGTCACTTGTTTAGGGTTGTTGGCTGGTGTTTTCCTCAAATGGGTCGGACCTTTTTTCATGGATAAGGTCAGTGTTACGAAGAATTTGATGGTTTATGTTCATATGTATTTCTGATCAAGGTTGATTTGTTGCTTTTCATTCAATTGCAATTTCCTTGTTTCTTTTATGTGCTTCATTAGCTTCAATGCTATAATTTTTCTTCTTTTGATGGGTATGATGCTTCTTCAGGGTTAATGCTAAATTGCTAATGGTGTTGTGAACAATCAAGTCTTTGCTATTTTAATTTTTACAGTTTGTATGCCCGAGTTTTTTTGATTGCTTAATAGTTAGGAAACATAGCTAGGCTAACTCGGTTTCAATTTCTGAAATCAATTTGTGATTTTGTTACTGGGTTGTGGTTTGTTATGTAAGTGTGTCTTGTTTTCTATATGGGCTTTTTAGATTGCAATATTCTGTATTTTTTTTCTTGTAAGAATGTTGGCAGCGCCAGGATACTTTCTTTATTGGAATAGCTCTACATTTCATCATATGTTATAGCTTATAACCACAAACAAAACAATTAGTCCTAGCATTGGTGCAGAACAAGCCTTATTTCAATTATGTGCCTAGTTGTGTCTGAACTGTTATGAACCAGTTTTAACTGGTCATGTATCTAACGTCTGTATATTCACTATCAATTGAGTAAAGTTCTCGCTTTGGCATCAAACTCTTATAAGGTAACTGTTGTAACGTCTGTTAATGAAATGTTTGAAGCAAAGCACTTTCTAAAAGGTAGAAACAAATAAAAAAATATATCAGTCAGTTTGATCCATTTTAGACCAAAGTATAATGCCACTGTTGTTATGCCTGCCTCCAATAGACAACATATGCATTGTTAAAAGTACTAATTAATTGATGAAGTTACCTGCTACAACATCCCAACTTCGACATTTCAATAAGCATTCATAAATACTAAAACTCTAGTCATGGTCTAATGCTTACAATAGGAAACTCACAACTTTTTTATACAATTACATCATGTCCTTTTAATTAAATGAAGTAGTGGTCAGTGCAAATTTAGTTTCCCTTTTGACCATTGTTTGTACAAAATTCACTCTGGTTGGGAAATGTTTCTTTTTCATATTCACTAATAGAAAGCATTTGTGGCTTTAGTGGAAGTTCATGCAAACCTTTCAAATCCCCTCCCAATTCTGATTAATAACTTAATGTTTTGCAGGAAATTATACCGATCATAAATTGGGAGACATCAACATTTAGTGCTCCAGAGCTTGCAGTTTTGGTGTTTGCTTCAGTGGCATTATTCCCCGTAATCCTTTTTCCATCTTCGCCTTCTATGTGGGTGGCTGGGATGACTTTTGGTTATGGCTATGGATTTCTACTAATCATTTCAGCAGTTGCTATTGGCATATCACTTCCATATTTTATTGGCTCTCTCTTCTATCATAAAATTCAAGTATGCACCTTTTTCTTATAATCCTTTATTTTCAGTAAAAAGCGCTTCTTTTGTCTAAGAGCACTTCTTCATTGGTATTGCTTTTGCCATTGCAGGGTTGGTTAGAAAAATATCCAAAGAAGGCCTCAGTTTTAAGATCAGCGGGTGAAGGAAATTGGTTTCATCAGTTTCGAGCAGTAACATTAATCAGGATTTCTCCATTTCCATACATTCTTTATAATTACTGTGCTGTGGCAACGAATGTTAAATATGTCCCCTACTTCTTTGGATCATTGGTGGGAATCGTGCCTGAAATTTTTGTTGCTATATATACGTACGTATGCTCTCTCTCTCTTTCTCTCTCTTATATACATATTTACAAATATACAATCATATGTAGTGTAGGAGAAAGAACACCATCCCGCAACAATTAAACTAAGCAATAATCTAGATAATTGATATATATATATATATATATAATATTGACCTTGTAGACCTACATTTTTGGCGCTGTAGTTGACAACTTAATAATCTCATCAGTTGACTGGTTGGAAAGAGATGTTGGCACTTGGCACAACAGAGAAATTTAGCCATGTTTCATTATCTCTATTTGACTGTAGTTGCTTTTCTCCAAGTGGTTGTTACCTGGATCACTCTGTAGAGACGGTGATTGCATTGCGTACTTGTCAATATACTATCTTCTCAAGTTTAAGTCATGTCATTTATCTGTGAGCCATCAAAGGCTGTGCCCTGGATGTGATAAAGTTGGTGGTCTATGGTTATCTAAGTCAGCAGATATGTCCTGGGCATGTTTTCCCTGTTTGCCTTCATTTCGAGCATCTAGTTATGAATCCAAACAATTCAGTAGTTGATTGTTCAATTGTTATTGTTATACAGAAAGAAATTTAGTATACATTAATTCATTTCTTTAAGCAAGTAAGCCCTGCTAATATTTAAATCCAAACTGATGCACGCTTCTTTCAGATTCTTCACAACTCATTAGTATCTTGTTCTGTTGCAGTGGGACCTTGATACGGGCCTTGGCGGATGCCTCACATGATGGCCATACTCTTTCGGCCCCACAGATTGCCTTCAATGTTATTGGCTTCTGTGTTTCTGTAGTTACCACAATTATTTTTACCATGTATGCCAAAGGGAAGCTGAAGAAGTTACAGTTGGAGGAGGAGCCATTGCTGGAGTAAGCCTCTGGTCCTGTGCGCTGGCAAAATAATACTTGCTGGCTGAGCCAGGTCAAAGTTGTGTAGTGGAACACAATGCATTGTGGATGAGGTTTTATTTATTGAACAGCTTCGTCTACTGCAGGATGGAAGGATAAGTGGAGGCAAAGACACATCTAACACGACCAACATATTTACTGAATCATCATTTGATTTCTTCTGAGCTCTTCACAATTTATCTTCATTGTTTTGTCAAGCTTTGAATTACAATTTGTATAGATAGAAATGCTGATTACTACTAGGGGGTCAATTTGAATTCAAGGAAATTTATCAAATGTAAATGATTTGTCGACCTTTTTTTTGTCTATATAGATTATGTATAATAGTTGTTCCATTTTACAATCATGTTTGAACTTTAAATGATGAATGAATGTTGTGTCTTAATTCGGATTATGCATGGTTAAATGTTTATGATTGTTATGATGGATACGTATCTTTATCATGTGAACAAATTATATTAACAGGGTACCAATAGAAAAAGGAAAATACATCTTACAATGCAAGCTCTTGTGTTTTTTTATGTCACATATCACCAGTAGGATTTATGTATGCTGCCAAAGTTACTCTTTTGAGACAGCAAAGCAATTCTACTCTACCCATGATTGTTTATGAGTGTGTTGACAATCTAATCACTTGCACATTCATTCACTTGGATGATTTAACTATCAATTTACAAAACTAATACTGGAATATAGAAACAAAACTGATCATGGGCCTCTTCTACTGCTACTGCCACTAGGATTTGTATTTCCCTTTTCCATTATTCTTGTCTCTTGAGGTCCCAATTCCATGCTTATTCTTCTTCTACTGAGTAACATATATAGGTTCACTGGTTCATGTCATAGAACCATATAATGTGGTGATGCCAGAAACAGAGGTGTAGAAGAAAGTGTGTAAGAAGTGGAGGTGGTCTTTGATTCATATCTGGAAGTTCAGTGTGATACAAGTTACTGAAAGTCATTATTGTCCTACAAGGCAAGGCAACAGTATCATTATGCATGTGTTAGTGTTTGTCTATCAGATATTATGAAATACATGGGGTTTGATCATTGATGCAGCAACATCATCAGAAGCTCTAACATTACTGAAGCACTAATATTCATCTTTACTCGGGATTTCATCTGAAACAGATCTTGTGAGCTTATTAAGAAGAAATACATAAAGGAAATAGTCAAGAAATGATCACTAATGCAGCTAAGAAAAGGAAATACACAGCACAGTATATTAAATACAGGTTGGGGACATTAAAGGCCTTGTTACTAGTTTTATTATAGTCTCCAATGAGAGGAAGATGGAGATGGACCACAACACAATAAATTGTTATTGAACCCAATCAACTTCCTTAATAACTCACCTCAACCACCACAGGCAAGGCAACCAAATACAATCCTCTCTTCTCTTCTATTCTATTCCATCTCAACTATGTATTTATGTGCGCATCATTACAAGTATACAATAAATATGAGTCTTGTTGTGCACATACATACAATACAATAAAAAAGCTTTATTCAATAACTACTTGTTTTGCTTTGCTGGTATGGCATCTTTCCCCGTGGACACCACCACATCATATAGCCGCTACTGCAAGCTGGCATTTTGATTCTTGTGACTCACGACAACACAGTATATACATTTTCGAAAATGACATTAACCAATATCCATCCAAACACGGCATAAAGAATTAGTCAGATGCACCCAAACTCAACAAGATACGTTATGGCTGGCTGTAGCCACTATATATTTAAATCCATCCAACGTTCAAAAACTCCCCACTCCACTCCCCTCCACTCCACTTTCTTGACCTCTTTCTCCTCCTTTTGATTCTCCTCGTTCCCTCGCAGTCAAATACAATGAGACAAAAGTCAATCCAAATAACATACAAACATATCAACTATTAGCATCAGCTCAGCCCAGCCCATCTCATACAAGTTACAACTTACAACTTACAACAGCACAACGGTTAAAATATGGAGACAAAACAGGGTGGACCCCACGTGGAGACTGGAGACTGAACTTCTCTAGGCTCTAACCTCTGCTCTGCTGTGCAAGTAAACACTAATTAATGGTTTGATTAAGAAAACAAGTATCTTTATTAGTTTAAGGAGTACAGTAGTTGGGTGTACTGAAATTAATAAAGAAAACAAACGAATACGAATGTCGTCTGCTCTGTTCTGTCTTAAAAGAAACGTAAAAAAGAAGAAGCACAGGCTGAGCCTCCTCTTTCCTCTAATTATGTGAAGGAGAGTGTGTGTGTTGGTGGCATAGTTGGTGGAGGGAATAAATGCAAGAAGGTGGAGAAAGGGCCTACATTTACATCTCTGATTTCATTACTATTGGCAATTGCCAATTTCCATTCAGAATCACACATTCAGCAATCAAATTTCACAAAAAAGGGCATGCACGTGTTTGTTCTTCGAGTTGGTGGCATTAGCATTAGCAACCTCAAATACATATATGGATCGATACTATTAAATTGGCACCAACTGCTTCCTTTCCAACTAAAGCCTCGCTCTCTCTAGTCTCACCCCGTTACAAAGTTGCAACCTTTGGTACACTGAGAATCAATATGCCCACCCAGTGAGTGACCCAGATCTTGGTTTTTGATTTTGGTCTTCATTCAATGGAAGGCCTATTTTGGAACAAAACTAAACCACCAGTCTACATTTTGGCTTTTGCTAGCAATAAATGAGTTGTGAATTCCATGGACTTGACCCAGATGAGATCAAAGGCTGGACATTTGCTGCATTTTCATGAAATAGTGGACGAACCAAGATCTTCACTCGCTCCGATCCGCCGCCCATAATGCCAAACGGGTAGATCCGTTTCTCACCAAACCCCACTCCCTTGTTTCGAGCATGAGACGACCTCCTCAATTTCGTCTCCCCAATGTTCTCTTGCTTCTGATTTCATGGATTCTCGGCCTCGCCGCCGTTTCGCCGGCGACTGAGAAGGAAATCTTGCTCCAGTTCAGGGGAAACATCACTGGCGATCCGTACAACAGCTTGGCTTCGTGGGTTTCTGCCGGAGACCCTTGCCGGGACTTCAGTGGCGTGGTATGCAATTCAGCGGGTTTCGTCGACAAGATCGTCCTCTGGAACACCAGTCTCGCCGGAGTGTTGCCGTCGGTGCTTTCGGGGCTCAAGTCTGTTAGGGTTCTGACATTGTTTGGGAATCGATTCACCGGCAACATCCCACGAGAATTTGCAGAGTTACAGACACTATGGAAGATTAATGTGAGCACCAATGCGCTTTCAGGGTCGATCCCAGATTTTCTTGGCGATTTGCCCAACCTTCGGCTTCTGGATTTGTCAAGAAATGCTTATACTGGAGAGATTCCAGAGACTTTGTTCAAGCATTGCTACAAGACCAAGTTTGTTTCTCTGTCTCACAACAACCTTACGGGCTCCATTCCAGCTTCCATGGCGAACTGTTCGAATCTGGAAGGTTTCGATTTCTCTTCCAACAGTCTCAGTGGCGACATTCCTTCGCGAATTTGCGATATCCCCAGATTGGATTATCTGTCTCTGCGAAGCAATGCGTTGACGGGGACTGTGGAAGAACAGATTTCGAAATGCCAAAGCTTGGAGCTTTTGGATCTAGGTAGCAACTTGTTTACTGGGTTGGTTCCATTTGTGGTTCTTAGGCTGAAAAATATTAGTTACTTCAATGTATCAAATAATGGGTTTGTTGGGGAGATACCTGAGATAGCAACCTGTAGTGAGAGACTGGAAGTATTTGATCTTTCAGGGAACAACTTGGATGGGGAGATTCCTCTGAGCATTACAAAATGTGCAAGCCTTGAGGTTTTGGATTTGGGGTTTAACAGGCTGAATGGGAGCATCCCAACTGAACTTGGGGATTTGAAGAGGCTTTTGGTGATCAGACTGAGCAACAATTCAATTGGGGGTACTATACCAGCTGAGTTTGGGAGCATTGAGCTCCTTCAGGTTTTGGATTTGAGCAATCTCAATCTTGTTGGTCAAATTCCCATTGATATAAGCAACTGCAGGTTTCTCCTTGAACTGTGAGTACCTACACTTTCTTCAAATATTCTAAATTCACATTTACATGATCGTTTCAGTCACAGAATCAAACTTGAGTATTTATTTATTTTATTTATGTGCCTGTAGTGATGTTCATGGTAATGCATTAGAGGGAGAAATTCCTGAGGCCTTATACAACATGACATACCTGGAAGTTCTTGACCTACATAGGAACCAGCTCAATGGGAGCATCCCATTGACTATGGGAAACTTGTCCAAACTCCAGTTTCTTGATCTATCACAAAATTCTCTGTCTGGGCCAATCCCACCATCCCTTGGAAACCTGACATTGTTGACACATTTTAATGTCTCCTTCAACAACCTCTCGGGCACCATTCCTTCAATTCCAGTGATCCAGGGTTTTGGCTCATCTGCATTTTTAAACAATCCTGGGCTCTGTGGTGCTCCTCTAGCATCATGTTCAGGAAATGGCCCTGGCACCAGTTCAGCATCGGGTAAAACGAAGGTGCTTAGTGTTTCTTCCATTGTTGCAATTGTTGCTGCCGCAGTGATCCTTACTGGGGTTTGTCTGGTAACCATCATGAATATCAGGGCTCGGAAGAAGAAGAAGAAAGATGAAGGAGAAATGGTTTTTGAGAGCACACCTCTGGCATCATCAACAGAATCGAATGTTATAATCGGGAAGCTGGTGCTCTTCAGCAAAAGTCTGCCCTCAAAGTATGAAGACTGGGAGTCTGGGACTAAAGCTTTGCTTGATAAGGATTGCATGATCGGTGGTGGATCAATTGGTACAGTCTATAAAACTAATTTTGAAGGTGGAATCTCAATTGCAGTGAAGAAGCTTGAAACTCTTGGAAGAATTAGAAGCCAAGATGAATTTGAGCAGGAAATTGGTCGCCTGGGAAACCTAAGACACCACAATCTGGTTGCTTTTCAAGGTTACTACTGGTCCACATCAATGCAGTTGATTCTATCAGAATTTGTTGCTAATGGTAATCTGTTTGATAATCTACATGGGCTTAATTATCCAGGCACCAGCACCAGTGCTGGCAATAGTGAGCTGCACTGGTCTAGGAGGTTTCGCATTGCTGTTGGAACAGCAAAAGCACTTGCTTACCTTCACCATGACTGTAGACCTCCAGTTATTCATCTCAATGTCAAGTCCACTAACATACTCCTAGATGAAAATTACGAGGCCAAGTTATCTGACTATGGGTTAGGGAAATTGCTTCCCATTTTGGATAATTACGGGCTAACCAAATTTCACACATCTGTTGGGTATGTTGCGCCTGAATTGGCTCAAAGTTTGAGACTTAGTGAGAAATGTGATGTTTATAGTTTTGGGGTTATTCTTTTGGAGTTAGTTACTGGAAGGAAACCAGTGGAGAGTCCAACAGCAAATGAGGTGGTGATTTTGTGTGAATATGTCAGGGTCTTACTGGAGAGCGGCACTGCTTCCGGTTGCTTCGATAGAAGGTTGAGGGGATTTGCGGAGAACGAGCTGATTCAGGTTATGAAGTTGGGGTTAATTTGTACATCTGAAGTGCCTGCAAGGAGACCAAGCATGGCTGAGGTTGTTCAGGTTCTTGAGTCCATTAGATCTGGACAGGAATCATAGTTAGTGTAAGTCACAGGTTTTTTTTGGACCATCTCAGGTTTTATTTTACAGTTAGTGTAGTCTAGCTGGAAAGGAAGGTTGGGATATTAGCTAGCGGTGTAGAGAGAAAAAGCCAAGTTCCTAAAACAAAAAGCCATTCTTTTTTGCATTCATTTTGAGCTTAGAATTGGCAATTGTTCTTGATACTTGTAATTTTTGGAATAAAACCATTCATTTAATTTCTCTTATTTTTAAGTTCCACCTCAGCCACTGGCTCTGGGTAGTCTATTCTATTAGTTAAATTGACACTGCAACAGTAATTTGAAAAGAATATCATACTTATTTCCATATTTTTGTCACAAGAAATCTTGAGAAAGAATTTAATAAAGATCATCCCTAATTTTTGTATCCAGAATACTACAAAAGCTTCTCCTGCCAAAAATGTTGAAGGAACCTAGTTCTGTAACCTGAATAAACGAAACCAGAACGCCATCTCAAATGCGAGATTTACAGGTTTCTGAAACTTTTCGAATACGCTCCATGACTACAGGAATATCTTCCTCAGCCAATGTAGTAAAACAGAAACGGAACCACCCGGGTTCAATACAGTGACAACACGACCCAGGAGTTGCATTTACCTTAGCTGTGTTTAACAACTTATTGATAGTGCGTTTTCATATAGCACTTTCATAGCTTCTTTTGTTCGTTTTCATCA